>CM062815.1:791606733-791904233 GCA_031772625.1 Pinus tabuliformis | reverse complement strand
AAAAACCAATTTGAGTTAACAAAAAATACTTTCAAATGAGATATTATGCACCCTTCGAAGTGCTTTGTAGAGGTAATGGCATGTACATGAATTTTGTTGAAGATTGCTTCCCTACGTTATGACTGTGATTATGATTCTATGGTGGCCATACCATAATGGGGGAAATGAGAAATGGATGAGATGAGGTCACCCAATATTCTATGTGTTACATATCAAAAATTTTAAGCTTTGTTTTTGTTGCATAATCTGTAATAACAATGAATGTGAGAATACCAAGTGCAAAGGGACACAAAGGATCTCAAGGGTTTGTAGAGAAACATGGGTTGTTGCATAGGTAATGGAACTCTCGTGTTGCAGACTGATGAATATAGAGAACCCATGTAAGAATTCTCCAGCAATGGTGAACGAAGATCCGAGGGTAAAACACCATATAATGTTTGTGGACCAACTGTGATACTTACAGTGTATGAGCCAAAAAATGGACTCTAAAGGTGTCAATAGGAGGCTGGAGATTGCTGGGAAATTTTGAAACTAAAACATGCTTCAAAACATGGTTCCCATGTAGTGGTAACCTACTCTAACGCCAATGATTTGGATCTTGGGGGCTAAGATATATGAGGATTCAATGTCAATAGAGGAGGAGAGAAAGCATATAGATATGCCATAAAACCAATCAAAAGAACATTTATAAAAATGCAAGAATTAAATACATCACAAATATATGAAGAGAGAAGAGAGAGAGAGAGAGTTGGAGTAGAATAATTCTATTAAGAAGAAACATTATATGTAATGAGGCAAATTTTGGGACCTCTCCTTGACTTTCATTCTCTTCCTATTTCTTTCTTATAAGGTGTCTTTGTTTTATAGATGAAATTTTAATTTGGGTTTTCTTTGTCAATTACATTTCTATCAATCTCTCTCTTACATAACAAATATTAATTTATGACTTACACATCTGAACTTGACTTAGCCCCCCCAATATTCAAATCACTATAGATATATTTTCAACTAATTGAACTAGAAAGCTAATTGTTTATGGAACATATAAAACAAATAAAACAATTTCATTCTTGAGAAGAAGAGTCATCCGCAAAGTAGGAAGATATTATAAATGAAAAATAAGGTAATAAATATATGGTTGGTCAGGATCAAAGAGATGGGAATTGAGCTCATGAAATAGATAATTGGGTAGGGGTAATAGCTAATTATATAGATGAGGAAGAAACATGCAATACAATGTAGTTTACTTGTTTGAGAAAAAGAGCTCCAAAGAATTCAATACAATATACCCTTGGGCGTGTCACTTCTAGTGGTTACCCCATGGGGAGTAAAAGTTGTTCCTACCATTTATAATCTAAGAATTGAGTTTTCATTACCAAAATTTTTGATAGCTAGGTCTGGATTGAATCCAATTTGGTGATATTATCATTGATGGCATCAATATTTTACTAGTTTAAGGACTGGTAGTGATAGATTTTGTGTTACAACTCATCAAACTAAGCTTCGAGTGAGGTGATCTATAAAATTCCCTGGTTATTACACTGTAATAGTTAGCACAATAGATCTAATAAAATTGCTAAAATATTTATTGTTAAATTTCCTTTGATTTTAGATTTTTTAAGTTAGCTTCTATTCTTTTTGGAGTAATGAACTAAAGTAGCTAAATTGAGAGAAATAGGGAAAAGAAAGAAATATAAACATCATAGATAATAGACATAAAAATATATTATGGGAAATATTTACAGTTGAAAAACCATATAGAAGGCAATCATGCTCTACTCTCTTCTCTTTGGTATGAAAAATATGAAACACAAAGAAAGA
The DNA here is from genome assembly GCA_031772625.1 of Pinus tabuliformis. Classification (NCBI taxonomy): domain Eukaryota; kingdom Viridiplantae; phylum Streptophyta; class Pinopsida; order Pinales; family Pinaceae; genus Pinus; species Pinus tabuliformis. The sequence continues at coordinate 791,902,412 of CM062815.1, read as the reverse complement.
GGTAGTCTCTATGGATTTACTTAAGATCTATGGTCTATAAGGTTGCCACAAAATGCTAGCCTCTTATATTTTTCTCTCATATTTGCCACTCCCATCTGCTATACTAAGATATGGAATAAAGCTTAATAGCAAAAAATTGAACCCATCTCTTCATCACGAAAAAGTATTTTACCCCAACATCCACCTAGGGCTAATGTTCTACATCCTTAAAAATAAACTACTGATAAGTTTATTTAGCCTTCTGGAGACCTCTTAAAAGCAAAAACATGGGTAGCTCCATATCTATGAGTAAGGGGATTGATGGATATCCACTCATACCAAGGTGGTCAACTAGGTAAATCAATTTGTAGGAGGCATAACTTTCTCATACTATCTCTCATTGAGGCAATTGTTGCATTGTTGGTATTCTAGTGTGGAATGTAGAATCTTGGTCCGTCGTAAGTTTGGGAACATAAAATTTTTCCATTTAAGGCTTAAAGATGGATCCTAAGGTTTCTCACCACAAATTTTGAAGATAGGACCATGGTTAAGATGACCTTATTATTTAATTCCTCCAATTTTTTCTACGTTGAAAGCACTGTAATGTATGAAAACTAATATAATCATCCAATAAGAATAATGAGGAGACTCTAGTTTCTATATGTATAACTATAGTATCCATAGAGACGTGGTCATAAAGAAAATGATTACTAAAGAGTGGTAGCAGGGTAATTAACACTATGCTATTGGTTTGTTGAGATAGTTTCTTGGTATTAGGGCGAGCGAGTCCACCCAAAATACTTACTAGAGAGAAGTATCTTGGTGATTATCTCAACACAAGGATTCTATTAAGATAGGTCTTAAATAAGAGTCAAAGTAGGACCCATTATTTTTTTTAAGCTTTGGTAGAGTTATACATCCATTTGAATATTACAATGTTAATAAAATTCTCAAATTCTTAATGTAGTATTTTATGTAGGAATTTTGATGAACTAGTAGGAGAAGTAAAGGTTCGAGGTGGCAAATTGCACAAATTCTCAATACAGGATCTGTGTAGGAATCTTGTGGAATGGCAATAGGGAGAAGGGTTTTGATGATATTAATTACAAGGGGGTGGGAAAAGCTATATTCCTTGATATACATAAGCTTTCGAATTGTAGCAATTGACCTAATTTATTAAGGAACCAAGGAGGATTAACCATACCCATATACATAAGCTTTCGAATTGTAGCAATTGACCTAATTTATTAAGGAACCAAGGAGGATTAACCATACCCTTAGCTACACTACTGGATTACCCAAGTAATAGAGAGCGATCTCTCTAAGTGTCTTCTTTGGTGCACTATAGAAAAAATATGGTGGATTGACATATTTAAACATGGTTTTAGGTAACCTATGAGGCTTCAATACACCCAAGGGTGCACGAAAGTGAAATTCCATATAAAGTTGTTGTCTAATGTGGTACTCCTTGAAGAGCTATCAACAAATGTTACATGGGTTTCCAATTGTGTGATATCACTTTTATTTCATTCATGTATTCTTACACTATCATGTATTTCATTATGGAATGATAGACCACTATGTTACTTACAAACACAAAATACAAATCTAATCTAAGAAAAATATTAAAATATTAACTTAGAAAAGTTTCTTGATACTACTAATAGTGTTCTTTACTAGTAAATTGGGAGATGCAAAGCATAAACTAGATATTTTACTTATATTTACTATGTCAATGTCAAAATACAATACTAATAGCTAATAAAAAGAACCAAAATATCATAAAATATTATAGCATTACTGATAAGGGAACTGTTCACATTCATCTTTAAGAGGAATCATCCAAATGAGTAGAGCTCTTATTATAGTACAGTTCACAAGGAATCTCATTACATTAATTCTAATTATTTATATAGTTATATCTAACTCCTAGTAACATTCTAGATAACAAACTTTCTAGTAACATAGGAAACCATATAACAAATGTACTTACAATTATTTCTTTCACACTATTAGATGGGCCTTATCTACTAGATATTACCTCCATACATAGAAATCTATCTATTTCTTAATCAAGGTTTAATCAAGGTTTATACTTTCTTAATCACGAGTTTCTCTAGCATCAATCGATCGGTTAAAACTTCTTTAATTGATTTAGGAGATGGTTTCAACTAAACTTATGATACCATTGTGTTGATATACCTTTTTTTTAACAATATGTATTAAATGGCCCATTGGAATGAACTATTATTTTGGATTTTCCTTAATTAATGGAATAATAACTTATCTCTAGTATAAAGATTCCACCAAAATTTATTTTTTCCATGAATTTAGATTCCACCCAAATTTATTTTTTCCATGAATTTTCCATTTTAGTGTTAGGGATATTTTTATTCATGCACTACATAATTCTACATGTTCTAATATTGTAAAAAAAATAATACCCTTATCTAAAAAGGTGGAATTGAAATGAACACAATCTACTTCTTTCATTCATATGGATTGAAAAATCTAGGCCATTTTGCATGCATGTAAAGAGTATTGGTTATCAAAGTTCACCCACAGAAAAATATATGCTTTTCACTTTTATTATTATTATATTTAAAAGGTGAATCATAAAGCTAGGTTTGACTTTCTTTCGAGCATGATAAATGGAAATGGTATCCTCATACCTTCAATCAAGAAATACAATGGTTTGAAATATTAGTTCTTAATCAAAGTTTTAACTTAGATTTAAGGCTTAAAGATTGAGAAGATTAAAACATCAATCAAGAGTCTTAAACCACCATTGATGGTATATATCGAAATGGAAATTGATTGAGTTCCTCTTAAAATAAACCTTAATATAGTTATTATAAAACTCTTAATTGAGATCTAAATATTATTCAAAAATTTAAATTCCAAAAAGTTTACTTGTTTTTATAAGTTTTGAAGGATTCACAACTTCCGAGAGGTGACATCCTTCATCTCCCACGTGGTGGCTGGTAGAATTAGTTCATATAGATTAATTATTAAATCTTTTATCAAATAGCATATCATTTTCAATTACTGTATTTTCAATTTTTTTTGTTTTTTGTTTTAACTTATACAGCACTTTACCGTGAAGGGCCTTACAGAAAATAATTGCGTTCTCATGATTAATAAGGTCATAAAACAAAGGTATATTAAAAAATGAATAACCAAACAATAGAAAAAATAAAACTCGGATACACAAAGATGTTTACTTTTAAAAGGGAGTTTCCACTTTTTGGTGAGAGAAAATATCTCGTAAAGATGCATTTTTTAAAATTTATGTTTTTAGATCATATATGTATAATCACTTTCTGGAAAGATCTTGTATTACAATAAATTAGTTCCTGAAACCAAAATTCACTTATATTAACATTTCTTAAAAACTTGTAAGGTATAATAGGTATAAATTTGACTCATCAAATTATATTTATATTTTTTGAAAATTATTGTGAAAATAAATAATGTGATTTAGTATAAGTTTTCATTTATTATATATTAAAATTTATGAACATTTATTTATAAGGATTTTATTTAAAATATGTAAAATATTAATTTTTCATCAGTACATATCACTATAAAGTGAGCTATATCTTTATTTCAAATAATTTTTTAGGATGTAAAGATATTATGAGGAGAAATTTGATGTAAAAAAAAGTTTTATTAATGAGGATTATTTATAGATATTTCAAATAAATAAATACCATAATGTTAAATAATTTTGGAGTAAAAATAAGAAAAATAAATTTTAAAATTATATTTTTGACATATATTTTTATAGGTTTATTCAAATTTCAAATATAAGAACATATTTCCTGATGATTTAAATTTCTAAATTAACCAAATTTCAAGTATAATAACTTGTTTGATGATGACTTAAATTTCTCATCTGTATACATTACAAGTATAATAACTTGTTTGATGATGACTTAAATTTCTCATCTGTATACTTTTAATAAACACACAAAAAGATAAATTAAAAGAAAATAAATAAATAAACATGTTTCTGAAAAAATAATATTCAAACCTATAAAGAGATAATTTGAAAATATAAATTAAAGAAAGCAATTTTATTTCTTACTTTTAAAAAGTCGATAGTTTATTATTTTTCTACACACCCATTTTATAACATAATTTTTTATAATATCAAATTCATTTCTTTAATAAAAAATATCTTTTAAATATTTTTACTCAATCTAAATATGGTCCAACCACTACCGTTATAAATAAAAGAAATCACGATAAACACCATTGTTACATTGAATATAAATAATTTAATATCAATCAAGTACATCTAACTAATTTCCAAAGACATAACAATGAACTAACCAGCACCATTGTTACATTGAATATAAATAATTTAATATCAATCAAGTACATCTAACTAATTTCCAAAGACATAACAATGAACTAACCAGCAGAAGAAGAAAAAATAAATAAATAAATAAATGAAATTAAAAAATTAAATTAAAATAATTAAAATAATATTGATAATTCCTTTTCGTCGAGAATCACTTAAGTATTATTAATTTCTAATAATTTTCCTTAGCAACTTAGCTATCTAGCACTAATTAACATATACAATATAAAGGGCCCTGGGAAAATTTTGTAAATATTAATGTAGTCAACCATGCGAAGGACTAATTAATATATACAATATAAAGGTCCATGGAAATATTTGGTAAATATTAATGTACTCAACCATGTGAGTGACTTTTCATCTTAAATAGAAAATGCGTGTGACCACTTTTATACTTTAAAGGATGTGTCAAATCTTCCGAATAACATATATATTTATGTTCTTTTAAATAAAAATTCAGACATAAACGCCATTTTAATAGTCATACACCACAAATGCTTTACTTAATGTAAAACATGATAACTCCATTTCATGTGCCAATAAACCAATGTTTCACTACCTAAGAAAATGAGAAAACTACTTACACGAAGGTAATCAAGTTTTTTCTTTCTGTTTTAGGTTAGATATTAAAGGTTCCTTTAATATATTAAAGTCTCTATGAATGATAAGGGTTCTTAATTTCAATTGTTTTGCACCCTGAAAATGGAATGAAGTCCTAATTTAACAATAGAGACAACAATAAATGTGAGACCACCGTAAACCTCAAAAAATTATTAATTAAAAAAATAAAATATTGATTGAAATAATTAACACAAACACACTAAATGCATTTAGATAAAAAACAAAAATCATAGAAATTAATCAAAATAAAATAATTAATACATTGAATAATTGACGACATTGAATGGTATAATTAATATATTGAATAACTGAATTCATTAAATGTAGTTAATATGTTTTTTGGCAGGGTTTTTCATTTTCCACTTTCTTAGTATCGCAAATCTGACAAATTCTATCATCGGAGGGAATCTTGGGAGTAGACCACCGCGTCTCACTTTGAAACTCATGAGAGTTAGTTTTAATCCTAGTGATTTTCATTTTCTTCTTAGTGCTAGTCAACATAGAGAGATAATTATGGTTATAACGGGTGAGGTTGATCACCTCCTTATAATACTTTAGCTTCCTTTTCTTCTTAGGGCTAGTCAACCTAGAGAGATAATCTTGGCTATCAAGGATGGGGTTGATCAACTCCTTATAGTGCCTTAACCTCCTTTTCTTCTTACTGCTAGTCAACATAGAGAGATAGTTCTGGTTATCAAGGGTGGGGTTGATCACCTCCTTATACTACCTTAACTTCCTTTTACCCTCCATCTCTTTAGCATCCCACATCTTATACTTAAAAATAGAGATAATAATATCTTTGATAATATTAAAGAGATTTGAAACTTAAATAATTTGATACATAACACTTTATTTTCATAACACTCATCAATATATTATATAACTTTTACCAAAATAAATTATAAATTTTAATCCTATAATATGAAAAATTAAAAAATCTTATTATTATTGTAACAACCTCTATTTTTTTTTTTTTTGGTACTAGAGGAATCGGCAACTGCGGTGGTATCGTACTCGCGTTACACGGGGTCGAATCCCATCTGCTACCTCTATAACCTCTAGGAGGGTCCGCCCAGGCCGCCTTGAACGTCCCTCGGGTTTTCTTGGGGTTTGAACTCGTGACCTGCATAGCTGCACGAACGACTTAGCAAATCGTTCGCTTGCCACTAGACCAAACCCCCACGGCCAAAAGGTAGTGGGCTTGGCCCGGTTCGGTTACTATTCGCACGACGAGCACCGACCTTGCTCGGGATCGAACACAAGACCGGTCCGTCATGACGAGGTCGACCTTACCACTACGCCGCCTCCACGACCTTGTAACAACCTCTATTTACCTAACTTATTAAAAAATATATAAATTTATATTGTGAATGCACACAGAAACTCAAAGTAACCAATGCTCATCCCACTTTTATATATAAATTTGAAAATATGTATCGTGCTTTACAATTTCCATTTGGATCTTTTACCATTTAAACTAACCTTCATATAATTTTATAAAAAAATTGTGTACGCCTTCCATGCCTCTCTATTGGAACTCAAAGGAGGAACTCAAATTCAGGATGGTCAAAGATGCATTGCTTTAACAGTGTTAGAGACCCAAGATTATTTGTCGCCAACTATTACGCATGTAGATAACCAAAGAGTTAGTAATTGATTTGTTGGGATTGTATTTTTATTTTAATTATTAAATTTGTATAATTAAAATATCAATATATTTTAATTTAAAATACAAAAAGTTTAGATTTTATAAATATTTTAAACTAAAGGAGAGTGAAGACAAAACAAATTAAAGGTTTCACTTTTAATTAAGTAAACTATTTAATGATCCAGTGAACATTTATTATTATTATTATTATTATAATAAGGGGTTTAGGTTAGAATAATAATACTATAATTAAATTGTAGATTTCAAAAATATAACAAAATTAGATAAACATAAATAAGAGCTCACTTGTATTCTATTTTAAAATATTAAAAATAACAAATATAATTAAATTCAACTTCATACTATATTTTTCAATTTTATAATAAAATTTTATTTTTCAACTTTACAATTTCATAACAAAACTATATTCAACTTCATACTATATCTTTCAATTTTATAATAAAATTTTATTTTTCAACTTTACATATTTTAAGTTATAATTAATTTGTCCACCTCCACTTATTTTGATTAACCACTCAATATTATTTACTTAAAGTAAAAAAACTACTTTATAAACCATCAAACTGTGATACTAATTTTCTCGCATAAAAATCATATTTTTTTAACGATTAAAAAAATAAACCTATCTCATTATCAATTTAACAACTAAATTATTATCAATTTTCTCTCACAGTAAAATCCTTTCCTAAAGTCAGTTAACTCTTAATAGTATTCCATCCATCCAAAACCCGAAGCTTCGGTGGTGCGGTAGTTGGTTTCGTCGCATTCACAAACACGCTACACACCGATAGTGGTTATATTTGTCGTAAGTCAGAGTTGTCATGTGTAAAGTATATTCCTCGTGATTTGATTAATGCCGAAATATTGCAGAGCCTGGTCTGCTTGATGTTGGTAGTTGCTGCTATCTTATCTATTCAGTAGAAAGTCATATCAGTGAACCGAAAGCGTAGCCAATTAACGGTCATTTTTAAGTCGGCTGTACATTTTTGAAATATTTGGGATTTTGGAAATATTAATTTTTTTATCGGATTTATATCCATCAAATTTTGAAATATTCTAAAAATCTACAATCAATTTAATCTCACTGCTAGTCAACGAGAGAACCAAATATCTTGATTCAAGACATAAACAGTTGCATGTTTATTTACACCAATAGAAAATCGGCCAAGAAAAGAAAATGGTGCAGGAGAAGGTGCATTTTAACGAGATAATTCATAAGAACATGTGATATTTTTTGTTAGGAATAAATTGTATTCTTGTAGGTTAAAGATACCTTCAACTTTACAAAAAAATTTAATAACATTTTAATTATATAAATTTTATATTTTAAAATAAAAAATTTAAATTAGAAATTAATTTAATTTAATAATTCAAATTTAATTAATTAATTCAATTATATTAATTTTAGTGTTTGTGATATTAATTTTGGCATTTATAATATTAATCATAAGATTTAATATTATTTATAGTGTTAATAATTTTAGGGTTTAATATTAAACATATGGTTTAATATATTAATCTTAGGGTTTAAAATATTGAGTTTTATAATGTTAGATTTTATAATAAAGATATAGATGGAGAGAGAGAGTGGGGGAAGAGGGAGATATAGATAGATAGATAGATATGGGGAGATAGAGAGAGAGTGTGACAAATGTTTAGGGGGTTGAGATAGAGAGACAAATGAGGAGAGATAGAGGGAGGTATAAATATAGATGGCAGGGGAGAGAGGAAAGAAGATAAAGTTAGGGAGAGGCAGATAGCGTGAGAAAGGGGAGAGAGGGAGGGGAAGAGAGAGAAGGAGAGGGGGAGGTAGATAGACACAAAATGGAAGGTGGAGAGAGAGGGAAGAAGAAAGAGTCTTACGGAGACAAATACAAACATATAAATTAGATCTAGAAAGTCATGAATATTTTAGATTTTCACTAAAATACATGTATTGATTTCAATGTAGTTGTTGATTTCTAATCCTATTTGATCACATGCACTATATACATTTATTTGAGTAAAGATGTCGATTTATAATTCTATTTAATACCTTACACTAGATGCATCGATTTCAGTGTCGATGTTGATTTCTACTCCTATTTGATTGCTTGCACATGATGGGTTGGTTTCAGTGTAGATATTGATTCCTAATCCTATTTGATCGCTTGCACTATATGCATTCATTTCAGTGTAGATTTCGATTTATAATCATATTTAATACCTTACACTAGATGCATTGATTTCAACGTAGATGCTGATTTCTACTCATATTTGATTGCTTGCATTAGATGCATTAGTTTCAGTGTAGATATTGATTTCTAATCCTATTTGATTTATTGCACTAGATGCATTAATTTCAGTATAGATGTTGATTTCTAATCCTATTTGATTGTTTGCACTAGATGCATTGATTTTAGTGTAGATGTTGATTTCTGAGTTGATGCAGCAAGATGTATGATGTACATTAATTTCTAAGTAATTAGATTAATAGTGTGCATTGATTTCAGTGTAAGCACATCTCTGCCTCCTCCCTCTGTTTCTCTATATCCCATTGCCCCTCCTTCTCTATCTCTCTATCTCAGCCCGTAAACATACACACTCTCCCTCCCTTTACCCTCCCTCTCTCTGCCTCCCTCCCTTTCCCCTCCCCCTCTCTCTCTTCCCCTTCTCTCTCTCTAACATTTCTCTCTCCATATCTGTATCTCTTCCTCCCTCCCTATCTTTGTCTCTCTCTTCTTTCCTTCGCCCCCCCCCCATCTATATCTCTATCTCCCCTCGTCTCTCCTTCTCACCCCCAAAACATACACACACTCTCTCAGTGTAAGCATATAAAAATTATTCAACCATAAATACAATACTTGAATTTTCATCCTAAATAAAATGTTTGCTTACCCCAAATGTTTGCTTCTTGAAACTATAAACTATTTATAATTGGGTACATTCTTATTATTCCCATTTTCCATCATTCAACATTGTTAGAAAATAACTACCATTGAAAATTATTTGGGGTTTAACACTCCATAAGTCACAATGACTGAATTTGGAGAAAAATACTATTAATATTGGAGAGAAATAGACACGAGGTATATTGTTTACTACAGTAGCTCGAGTTAAATATTTGAATGATCTATGATTCCAACTACTCTTTTCATATGATTGATATGAGAAAATGGAAAAATTATTAGGTGTGACAATAGGAACAATAGAAGAAAATAGTTTCAGATTGATTGCAATGCAAATTGTTTGTAATTGACTATATTCTTAGTATTCACATTTTGTATCTATCAAAATTGTTGCATCGAAACTTTGCACTCAAAATTTGTATTTCATCATTTTCCATCATTCAATTTAATGAGAGTCCCTCTCATCTCAGGAAACTGAGGTAACTAAGAAAATTTTAAATTAAATTGATCAAGTTAATCTTAGACATATTTAGCATATTTAAAATCATCAAAATAATTAGATGTTCAACAATTTTTTTATGACGGCACACCACTGAAACTAACCTAGATCCATCTTAACACCAGATCTATCAAGGGTTGAGAGTGATCAAATCTCTTGAGGTGAAAACCTTTCCTCAAGTTTTTCACTCAAAAAATAGGTTTACACCTAGAGAGATTTGATCCCTCTTGGTGCTTGATAGATTCGGTGTTAAGTTGGATCTAGTAATAACAATAATAATAATAATATAATAATAATAATTATTATTATTATTATTATTGAGCCAGGCTCAATCTACAGCCTAGTATGACAGGGATTTGTAATAACAATAATAACAATAATAATAATAATAATAATAATAATTATTATTATTATTATTATTATTGAGCCAGGCTCAATCTACAGCCTAGTATGAGAGGGATTTGTAAGTTTTTAGGTGCGAAAAAAAAGTAAAATATTATGTTCTAAATAAAAAAAATAATATCGGCTATAACAAAAAAAATGAATATGTTGTAAAGTAATTAGAAGTAAAAAACTGTGAGTAAGATATTTAAATCTTATAATTTGGCTATTCATAAAATATTTTAATACTAATTAATATTGACATATACTTAAAAATATGTTGATAATAAAAAACCGTTTTAATTTATGCCATAAAATACCTTGATGTACATGTTATGTAATGTCTTGATGTATATGTTATGTACAATATTTTAATATCGACTTGGTAGACATTATATATCATTTTAAAATAATTATGTAGATATCATGAAAAAAATAAGTTTTTACACTCTAAAGAAATTTGCACGTGAAGATATTCCCTCTAAGCTCATGTTAGATTCACACTTAAGATGGATCTATGCTAATTATAATATAATTATATATTATATAATATTAAATGCCTACCATGCAAGTTTATAAGCATATATCAACCATATTTATTAATATAGTTGTGAATGTGATTGATACATATATTTATAAATGTATATAAACCACATTTATTAATGTAATTGTACTAATTTATAAAAATATATAATAATTTTTGTTAAAAATAAATTATATTATTAAATATGTAAAATATATTTAGTTTTTTAATACTTTTAAAACAATTAGATTATATAAATTTAATAACATTTTAATTATATAATTTTAATATTTTAAAATTAATTTTTCCCTCCCAAATGGTCAAAAACACCTCCATAAACTATTACTCTGCGACATAGATGGGAACATCTACTATACAAAATATCCACATATTATACCTATGTACATATTCCGTGAGTGCTTGAGCCTTCAATTTCTCCAACTCGGCATACCCTCCAATGAAAATCATATTATTTTTGAAATTCTGATATTACAGATGGATTTTAGACTTTTATACGAAGGAAATCATTTAATATTACACTTTCAATCATTAAACTTTATAGTTTTAATAATTATTAGCTTTGCAACCAATAGAATTTATAATATCAATAATTGATGATTTAAAGAAAAAAAGGTCAAGAATCAAATGTCATTTAAGGGAAAAAAAAAGTCTTATCATCAAATCACATGCCATAGAAATATTGTGGCCCAAGTGATGCAGTTCATATAAGGTTCCGGTTGATTAATTAAAGGCCTCAAAGATATTCTCGAGATGGAAACATCAAACATGTAACGCCAATGACTTTAAGGCTTTCCCCCACCTTTTTAGGTAAGTGTCACATTCTCATTCCAGGCAGCATAATATGGTTTCGTAGTACCTTTCAATTTCCTTTGCAAACTTAGTGGACTCGTGTGTGATGGTTAGATATGATAGTTAGATTTTCCAATTTTCATCCCACGCTGGTTGACTTTGGCCACAAAGAATACCTAACCACATCAGCATAGTCGGTTTTGTATTATTAATAAACAGTGAAGTAGAAATTAGTGATAGGACAATTGATGAGGTAGATGTTGTAACTTAAATGATATTATTAAATTTATAAATTCCTTCCATTAAAAACAAAAATAATAAAAAGATATTTTCACAAGCTAAAATATAAAAGATTTAAATTATATTTGAGTCAATGATTTTAATAATGTGAAATTATAATGATTCAAATTTACATGTGTATTAATCATTTTATATAAACCTTTTTCACTTTCATATTGTAGTGTTTATTTTTGAAGTAAATAAAAGATGTTATTTTGAAATGTTTTGGTATATTTACTAGTTTAGATTAATTTTAACCTCGGATCTATTAAGTTTTAAGAGACATCAAATATCTTGAGGTCTAAACTTCTTTTTTAGTGAAAAACTTGAGGAAAGGTTTAGACCTCAAGAGATTTGATCTCTCTCGACCCATGCTATATCCGAGGTTAAGATGCATCTAGGCTTGCTTTTATATATGCACATACCATATCTAGTTTGGATCCACCTCTCCCTCTCTCTCTCCTCTCTATCCCTCTTGCTCTACTCCCTCCCTCACTCTCCCTCTCTCCATCTCTTCCTTGTGACCCTCTCTCTCTCCACCTCTCTCTTTATGTATTTCTTCTTCCCTCCTCTCTCCCCCTCCAAATCCAGATCTCTCTCTCTCTCAAGTCCTCTCTCATCTCCTTTCTCTCCTCGCTCCCTCTCTCCCTCCTCCTCATCGCTCTCTCTCTCTCTCTCTTCCCTCCAAATCTGTCACTCTCTCCCTCCTTATCTCCTTCTCTCTCTCCCCTTCTTTCCCCCCTCCATCTTCGTTTCTCCCTCTCTCTCTTTCTTTCCCTTCTCTCCCTCGCTCTCTCCTCTCCTTCTCTCTCTTCCCTCCTCTCCTCTCTCACTTACTCTCTCTCCATCTCTCCCTTGTCACTCCCTCTCTCTCCACCTCTATCTCTCTATATTTTTGTTCTCCCACCCCCTCTCTCTGCCCCTTCAACTCCATTTCTCACTCCCTCCCTCTCTCCTTCTCTCTCTCAAGTCCTCTCTCTCCCTTTCTCTCCTTCTCTCTCTCCTCTTCTTCTCTTTGTCTTCCGTCATATCCTCTCTCCCTCTTTATCCATCTCTCCCTTGTCACTCCCTCTCTCTACCTCTATCTCTCTATTTATTTTCTCTTCCCTCCCTCTCTCCCCCTATCCAAGTCCATATCTTTCTCTTTTCTCTCCCTCCCTTCCTCTCTCTCTTCATTCCTCTCTCTCTCTCTCTCTCTCTCTCTCTCTCTTGCACCTCCCTCTCTCTATCCTCCCCATCACACTCTTCCTCTCTTTGACATCCATCTCTGTCACTATCTCCCTCCCTCTCTCCTTCTCTCCCCCATGCTCTCTCTCCATCCATATGATGGATAATTTTCACTCTATGTAATTAATGATATATGTAATGTCTAAAATATTTTACATTTTAATTTTTCATCATGAAATGAGTTATGGTTTTTTGGCACATGGTATTATCCCATGGTATTGTAACAAAACCTATTTACAAGTTAATAATATCCATGGTAAAGTGGGGGTGGATATCCATGGTTAAGAAACTTGTTATATTGTAAGTTTATTGTAAGTATTAAGTTTTTATGTGCTTATTAATTAAATTTAAATATGGTTATGGAATTATTATTAGTCCAAAGACTCTAACAATTAGTTTGACATTGACCAATGCAAATTAATGTTTAACTTTGAAAAGTAAATATTTATTTTCAAAATTATTCAAAATTCATTTTCAAACATTTGATTGGATCATAACTTGAAGGTCTTATTACAACCTTTGCAAAATATAATGCCATGTGGACGATTGTCTTTCATATTTTATACCATAATTTATGGATATGGTTGCAATATTCATGCATGCTTTTTAGATATTTGTTTAGTGACTTTGTATTATTAAGTTTTGCAAGAAAACTATCAAAAAATAAAATACTTGAAAATAATTTATACTCAAGTAAATAACATATCTACCATCAATTACTTTCCAACATAATCTAAACAAGTCTTTTCATAAAAAATGGATATGAATAAGATGTAATAAATATAATTGCAGGAGTTAGCTTCCACCATTATTTATGTTTTCTTATGTACTTATGTAGGAGTAAAATTGTAAATGTGTAGAGTTACTATTGGATGAAATTTGAATTCATGGAATAAGTAATTGGTTAGGGGTTATAGGAAATCATCTCAGTGAGGAACAACCATGAAAGGTGTTGTAGTGTACCTAGGAGGGTAATATCAAGTACCTAGGGAGGTACCCAAGGGGAATAATAGAAGTGTAATGGAGTCCATTAAATATAAGCTGGATTAATTCCACTATGTTGTTAACTATGACCCATGATGCTAGTTGGTAGTGAATATATGTAATAAGAAGACGGTACAATAAGTACTTAGGAGTTTTTTGTTATGAACGTTGCACCTTAAAATGATAAGAAACCAATAATTATACAACTCTTCAATGGGGATGTCACCTTTCCCAATGAATATAATGTACAAGGCAATATTTGATGATCTTAAGACTAAGTCTCCATAGTGAGTGTGTATGTGTGTGTGTGAGGGAGAGACAAATGGTATAATTATAATAAAATAGGACAATGAAAGGCTCTAGCCTACATAACAATATAACAATAGAAATGTAAGAACTAAATATCTAGGGCTTCATAATGGGTTTTAGGGTTAACTTGGGCTTATATAGGGCTTAACATGCCCCTCCCCTTTAAAAGTGTGTTGTCTTAAACAATTGGCTATGTGAAGGTGTTTCTACATGAACAACTCATCTTCCCATGTCACTTCTTCCAGTGGTAAATTCTTCCATTTGATGAGGAATTAAATAATTGCTTGATTTCTCAGATACTTAATCCTTGTTTTTAAAATTTTTTCTAGTCGTAGTATGATATTTCCTTCTTCATTAATCTCTAATAAAATAGTTTGGATTTAGCTCTTATCACTTATTACCTTCTTTGAGGAAGAAACATGGAAGACTAGATATACACATGAAGATGAAGGAAAATCCAATACATAAACCATACTTCCAATCCATTGCAACACCTTATAGGGGCCATAATACCTCAATGCTAACATATTTACCTTTCTTTTTTTCTTGAGGGACATATGTTTATATGGTTTTAAATTCACAAATTCCCAACCTCCCACTTCAATTTCCCTTTAACTGTGATTCAAATATTCTTGTTATTGCATCCTATTTTATGCTACAACCAAGTTTTCTTTCAATAGTTTGAGAGCATCTTGTTGTACTATATGTGGTCCTCTACTTCTTAAGCCTTTATAGTGACTTTCAAGGGTGATGTTATGGATGGAGGATGAAATCCATAAAGTGCCATAAATAGTGAAATTTTTTATGAAGTCTAAAAGGATGTGATGTACGTCCGTCTTGCGAAGGGTAACAATTTAGCCCAAATGCAAAGAAATGTAGATATTAATAATCTTAATTTTCCTATTAGATTGAAGATGGTAATATGAATTGTGCACCAATTGAGTACCCAAACAAGAAAATAGTTATGTATAAAAATTTTCAGTGAAAATTTGATCTCTCGCTTACAATTATCTTCATTATTCCATGTATCTTTTGGAATGTTTCCATGAATTCTTTTGTGACTATACTTGCTTTAAAAGGATGAGAAAGAGAGAAAAATTAGGGATACATTTTAATCTAATATACCACTATAATAATGACACTCTTTCCTTCAAAATTGGGTAAACCTATAATAAAATACAATGAGACTTCTTCCCAATGTTGGGTTCGTATGGCTAATGGCTGAAGGAAACTTAGGGTCATGATTGCCTCTCCCTTATTTTATTGAAATATAAACATTCAACCACAAATTTTTACACATCCACTTTAATACCTTCCCAAAGAAATTATTTACTAATCCTATTGTATGTATTAAAAAACCCTAAATGTCCTCCTAGAGAGAAGTGTGTAATTCCAAAATGAGCTCCTATTTGAGTTGAGAATTGTTACATAAGTATAAGTGATATTCATACCACAACAAATTGTTATTCTATGTGAAAGTTTTTACTATTTTTGGGTCCTCTTGTAGTTGTTGAATGATCTTGCATACCTTCGAATCTTACTTCGAATCTATTCTTTCTTCTTCCACCTAGTTATACTGTGGATGGAAATAGAGCACAATAAACCCTTTGGATCTTCCTCTTTCCTCGAGGACATCTGCTATAATATTTTGTTTTCTCTTTTTGTATGTAATTTCAAAGTCATAACGCAAATATGTGTCACCCATTTTTGTTTCTCTATTAAATGTAATCTTTCTTCCAAATAGTTCATCAAACTATCACCATCTATTTTTACTTTGTGGTGTCTTCCTATCAGGTATGGATTCCACTTCTTAATTGTATGTAATATGGCCAACATTGATTTTCCATAAATAGGTATGACTAAGTTTTTTTTTTTCTCGTTAAAACTGAGCTAATTATATTACAAAAATGCCAAAATTACAGCAAAAATTACATCTGGGCCGAGGCCCTGTTTCTTCAAAGAGATTTTCCATGAAGATATCAGTCATAGCTAAACTTGCAGAGAGACCAGTTTACCTTCCTGCTGACACGGTGGATACATGATGCAACACGATGGATACATAATTCGACACGGTGAATACAGAAATCGACACGATGGATTCATAACTCGACACGGTGAACATAATTCGACACGGTGTATATAGAAATCGACACGGTGAACATGTAGACTGACGCGTGGACTAATACTATGGTGATTTGGACCGACACTGCGAACATAAACCCCATGACAAACATACAAAGTGAGCAAAATGAGATGGTCAGAGAGATTCATTCCTTGCCGCACAGACTTGGCGTCTTCGAAGTTAGTCTTCATCCGTGGTATGAGGCTCGTCCTTTGCAGGACCCTTGAGCTTCTTCGAGTCTTCCTCTTCCTGGCGCGCGCTCCGCTGAACAGGTTCACTGGGGCCAGCCTCATCCTTCTGAATTGGACGCCTGAAATCGACGGTGGGAGTTTCCATATCAACCCTCGGCACAGTCACAGTATCCAAACGTCCCCGAATATTGCTGCAATGCTCCACGGTGACCGAAACTATAAGAGTGTTGTTTGCAAATGCGCAGGGGATTCTGTAACGAATGGCCGGGTGTTCCGTGTGACCACACTCCGGAATGCCCCTGCTGCCTCTTACATTGCTGCCCGGAGGCCTATTGTGCTCTGAGGTGATCTCTACTGAAGAGGAGGGCGAAATTTCAGGCCTCTGAGAGGCAGAACGACCCCGTGACCCTCCTCTGCGGCTGCTCATCCGGAGCCGTTCCCTGGACATCTGACGATTGCTTCCCAAACCAAAATTCCCCTGAGAAATCTTACACCAGGCTGACACCCACTCAAATGGCTTGAAGGATTGCGGCAGAGTGGTTTGGGTTGCAACCTTAATAGCTCCCATATTCCTCGGATGTTGCAGCGCATTGAATGGCGCCTGCAATCGACTGTACATTCCAACAACATCCCCCTGCAATCGACTGGACAGTCCAACGACATTCCCCTCCGCATAAACCATTTCAATCGCGCCCATTGCTTCGCCTTCCGGCGAATTTAAGGGGCCTGCGTCCTGGAGTGGCGTGGCTTGTGGAGTGTAAAAATAAGTTTTTACACTCTAAAGAAATTTGCACGTGAAGATATTCCCTCTAAGCTCATGTTAGATTCACACTTAAGATGGATCTATGCTAATTATAATATAATTATTATAATTATATATTAATTAATATTAAATGCCTACCATGCAAGTTTATAAGCATATATCAGCCATATTTATTAATATAGTTGTGAATGTGATTGATACATATATTTATAAATGTATATAAACCACATTTATTAATGTAATTGTACTAATTTATAAAAATATATAATAATTTTTGTTAAAAATAAATTATATTATTAAATATGTAAAATATATTTAGTTTTTTAATACTTTTAAAACAATTAGATTATATAAATTTAATAACATTTTAATTATATAATTTTAATATTTTAAAATTAATTTTTCCCTCCCAAATGGTCAAAAACACCTCCATAAACTATTACTCTGCGACATAGATGGGAACATCTACTATACAAAATATCCACATATTATACCTATGTACATATTCCGTGAGTGCTTGAGCCTTCAATTTCTCCAACTCGGCATACCCTCCAATGAAAATCATATTATTTTTGAAATTCTGATATTACAGATGGATTTTAGACTTTTATACGATGGAAATAATTTAATATTACACTTTCAATCATTAAACTTTATAGTTTTAATAATCATTAGCTTTGCAACCAATAGAATTTATAATATCAATAATTGATTATTTAAAGGAAAAAAAAGTCAAGAATCAAATGTCATTTAAAGAAAAAAGAGTCTTATCATCAAATCACATGCCATAGAAATATTGTGGCCCAAGTGATGCAGTTCATATAAGGTTCCGGTTGATTAATTAAAGGCCTCCAAGATATTCTCGAGATGGAAACATCAAACATGTAACGCCAATGACTTTAAGGCTTTCCCCCACCTTTTTAGGTAAGTGTCACATTCTCATTGCAGGCAGCATAATATGGTTTCGTAGTACCTTTCAATTTCCTTTGCAAACTTAGTGGACTCGTGTGTGATGGTTAGATATGATAGTTATATTTTCCAATTTTCATCCCACGCTGGTTGACTTTGGCCACAAACAATACCTAACCACATCAGCATAGTCGGTTTTGTGTTATTAATAAAAAGTGAAGTAGAAATTTAGTTATGGGACAATTGATGAGGTTGATGTTATAACTTAAATGATATTATTAAATTTATAAATTCCATCCATTTAAAACAAAAATAATAAAAAGATATTTTCACAAGCTAAAATATAAAAGATTTAAATTATATTTGAGAAAATGATTTTAATAATGTAAAATTATTGATTCCCAGCTCATAATGATTTGTAATAATGATTCAAATTTACATGTGTATTAATAATTTTATATAAACCCTTTTCGCTTTCGTATTGACGTGTTTATTTTTTAAGTAAATAAAAGATGTTATTTTGAAATGTTTTGGTATATTTATTAGTCTAGATTAATCTTAACTTTAGATTTATTAAGTTTTAAGAGACATCAAATATCTTGAAGTCTAAACCTCTTTTTTAGTGAAAAACTTGAGGAAAGGTTTAGACCTCAAGAGATTTGATCTCTCTCGACCCATGATAGATCCAAGGTTAAGATGCATCTAAGCTTGCTTTTATATACGCACATACCATATCTAGCTTGGATCCACCTCTCCCTCTCTCTCTCCTCTCTATCCCTCTCACTCTACTCCCTCCCTCACTCTCCCTCTCTCCATCTCTTCCTTGTGACCCTCTCTCTCTCTCCACCTCTCTCTTTATGTATTTCTTCTTCCCTCCTCTCTCCCCCTCCAACTCCAGATCTCTTTCTCTCTCTAAAGTCCTCTCTCATCTCCTTTCTCTCCTCGCTCCCTCTCTCCCTCCTCCTCATTGCTCTCTCTCTCTTCCCTCCAAATCTGTCACTATCTCCCTCCTTATCTCCTTCTCTCTCTCCCCTTCTCTCCCCCCTCCATCTCTATGTCTCCCTCTCTCTCTTTCTTTCCCTTCTCTCCCTCGCTCTCTCCTCTCCTTCTCTCTTTTCCCTCCTCTCCTCTCTCACTCACTCTCTCTCCATCTCTCCCTTGTCACTCTCTCTCTCTCTCTCTCCACCTCTATCTCTCTATATCTTTGTTCTCCCACCCCCTCTCCCTCTCTCCGCCCCTTCAACTCCATTTCTCACTCCCTCCCTCTCTCCTTCTCTCTCTCCTCTTCTTCTTTTTGTCTTCCGTCATCTCCTCTCTCCCTCTTTATCCATCTCTCCCTTGTCACTCCCTCCATCTACCTCTATCTCTCTATGTATTTTCTCTTCCCTCCCTCTCTCCCCACTATTGAAGTCCATATCTCTCTCTTTTCTCTCCCTCCCTTCCTCTCTCTCTTCATTCCTCTCTCTCTCTCTCTCTCTCTCTCTCTCTCTCTCTCTCTCGCACTTGCCTCTCTCTATCCTCCCCATCACACTCTCCCTCTCTCTGACATCCATCTCTGTCACTATCTCCCTCCCTCTCTCCTTCTCTCCCCTGTGCTCTCTCTCTCCATCCATATGATGGAGAATTTTCACTCTATGTAATCAATGATATATGTAATGTCTAAAATATTTTACATTTTATTTTTTCATTATGTAATGAGTTATAGTTTTTTGGCACATGGTATTATCCCATGGTATTGTAACAAAACCTATTTACAAGTTAATAATATCCATGGTAAAGTGGGGGTGGATATCCATGGTTAAGAAACTTGTTATATTGTAAGTTTATTGTAAGCATTAAGTTTTTATGTGCTTATTAATTAAATTTAAATATGGTTATGGAATTATTATTAATCCAAAGACTCTAACAATTAGTTTGACATTGACGAATGCAAATTAATGGTTAACTTTGAAAAATAAATATTTATTTTCAAAATTATTCAAAATTCATTTTCAAACATTTGATTGGATCATAACTTGAAGGTCTTATTACAACCTTTGCAAAATATAATGCCATGTGGATGATTGTCTTTCATATTTTATACCATAATTTATGGATATGGTTGCTATATTCATGCATTCTTTTTAGATATTTGTTTAGTGACTTTGTATTATTAAGTTTTGCAAGAAAACTATATGAAAAAAATACTTGAAAATAATTTATACTCAAGTAAATAACATATCTACCATCAATTACTTTCCACCATAATCTAAACCAGTCTTTTCATAAAAAATGGATATGAATAAGATGTAATAAATATAATTACAGGAGTTAGCTTCCACCATTATTTATGTTTTCTTAGGTACTTATGTAGGAGTAAAATTGTAAATGTGTAGAGTTACTGTTGGTTACTACCGACCAAAATTTATGCAAGTTCTTCTGCTTGAGCAAGAAATTTACTTATCTACTACACAAATGTAACTTATAGTTATTTATGAAATTTTCCCCATAGCATAATTTCTAACTTGAGTTGGAAGGGCAGAGTGGGTCATCTCAAAATAAAGGAGATATTAGATATGAAAACATAATGACTGAGAAAATGGAGATGGTGTTCTCTAAGTTTAAAAAAGTGAAATTTGAATTCATGGAATAAGTAATTGGTCAGGGGTTATAGGAAATCATCTCGGTGAGGAACAACCATGAAAGGTGATGTAGTGTACCTAGGACGGTAATATCAAGTACCTAGGGAGGTACCCAAGGGGAATAATAGGAGTGTAATGGAGGCCATTTAATATAAGCTGGATTAATTCCACTATGTTGTTCACTATGACCCATGATGCTAGTTGGTAGTGAATATATGTAATGGGAAGACGGTACAATAAGTACTTAGGAGTTTTTTGTTATGAACGTTGCACCTTAAAATTATAAGAAACCAATAATTATATAACTCTTCAATGGGGATGTCGCCTTTCCCAATGAATATAATGTACAAGGAAATATTTGATGATCTTAAGACTAAGTCTCCATAGTGAGTGTGTGTGTGTGTGTGAGGGAGAGACAAATGGTATAATTATAATAAAATAGGACGATGAAAGGCTCTAGCCTACATAACAATATAACAATAGAAAAGTAAAAACTAAATATCTAGGGCTTCATAACGGGTTTTAGGGTTAACTTGGGCTTATACAGGGCTTAACATGCCCCTCCCCTTTAAAAAAGTGTTGTCTTAAACAGTTGGCTATGTGAAGGTGTTTCTACATGAACAACTCATCTTCCCATGTCACTTCTTCCAGTGGTAGATTCTTCCATTTGATGAGGAATTAAATAATTGCTTGATTTCTCAGATACTTAATCCTTGTTTCCAAGATTGTTTCTAGTCATAGTATGATATTTCCTTCTTCATTAATCTCTAATAAAATATTTTGGATTTAGCTCTTATTACTTATTACCTTCTTTGAGTAAGAAACGTGGAAGACTAGATATACACATGAAGATGAAGGAAAATCCAATACATAAACCATACTTCCAATCCATCGCAACACCTTATAGGGGCCATAATACCTCAATGCTAACATGTTTACCTTTCTTTTTTTCTTGAGGGACATATGTTTATATGGTTTTAAACTCACAAATTCCCAACCTCCCACTTCAATTTCCCTTTAACTGTGATTCAAATATTCTTGTTATTGCATCCTATTTTATGCTACAACCAAGTTTTCTTTCAATAGTTTGAGAGCATCTTGCTGGTACTAAATGTGGTCCTCTAATTCTTGAGCCTTTATAGTGACCTTCAAGGGTGATGTTATGGATGGAGGATGAAATCCATAAAGTGCCATAAATAGTGAAATTTTTTATGAAGTTTAAAAGGATGTGATGTATGTCCGTCTTGTGAAGGGTTACAATTTAGCCCAAATGCAAAGAAATGTAGATATTAATAATCTTAATTTTCCCATTAGATTGAAGATGGTAATATGAGTTGTGCACCAATTGAGTACCCAAACAAGAAAATAGTTATGTCCAAAAATATTCAGTGAAAATTTGATCTCTCTCACTTACAATTATCTTCATTATTCCATGTATCCTTTGGAATGTTTCCATGAATTCTTTTGTGACTATACTTGCTTTAAAAGGATGAGAAAGAGAAAAAAATTAACGATACATTTTAATCTGATATAACACTATAATAATGACACTCTTTCCTTCAAAATTGGGTAAACCTATAATAAAATACAATGAGACTTCTTCCCAATGTTGGGTTCGTATGGATAATGGTTGAAGGAAACTTAGGGTCATGATTGCCTCTCCCTTATTTTATTGAAATATAAACATTCAACCACAAATTTTTACACATCCACTTTAATAGCTTCCCAAAGAAATTATTTACTAATCCTATTGTATGTATTAAAAAACCCTAAATGTCCTCCTACAGAGAAGTGTGTAATTCCAAAAGGAGCTCCTATTTGAGTTGAGAATTGTTACATGAGTATAAGTGATATTCATACCACAACAAATTGTTATTCTATGTGAAGCTTTTTACTATTTTTGGGTCCTCTTGTAGTTGTTGAATGATCTTGCATACCTTCAAATCTTACTTCGAATCTATTCTTTCTTCTTCCACCTAGTTATATTGTGGATGGAAATAGAGCACAATAAACCCTTTGGATCTTCCTCTTTCCTCGAGGACATCTGACATAATATTTTGTTTTCTCTTTTTGTATGTAATTTCAAAGTCATGACACAAATATGTGTAACTCATTTTTGTTTCTCTATTAAATGTAATCTTTTTTCCAAAAAGTTCATCAAACTATCACCATCTATTTTTATTTTGTGGTGTCTTCCTATCAGGTATGGATTCCACTTCTTAATTGTATGTAATATGGCCAACATTGATTTTTCATAGATAGGTATGACTAAGTTATTTCCATTAATTTTTCTAATTTTAAATGCAAGGGGCCTTCCTTATTATGTCAAAATTGCAACACTGCTACAACCTATGGAATCACACTCAACAATGAAGGTTTTTGTGAAGTCAAGTGTTTTTAGGAAAAGTGTTGTACACATATCCTCTTTGAGTTTTTCAAAACAATTGGTTTCTTCTTTAGTCCAAGAAAATTCTTATTGATTCAATAATTTTGTTATAGGTACTTCTGTTTTGCCATAATTATTTAAAATTTGGTAGTAATATCTTTCCAATCTTAAGAATCTTATAAGTTACTTCAAGGTATTAGGGGTTACCCAATCACTCATAGATTTTATTTTGTTAGGATCCACTTTGATGCCCTCGTGGGATTTAATATAACCCAAATATTCCACTTTGTGAACCCCGAAGGAACACTTGCAACACTTTTCATATGGTTTTTGTTTTTCGAGTAGTGTTAAGACCTTGAGAACAAGTTGTACATGCTCTTACCAAGATTTGTTGTAGATTAGTATGTCATTAAAAAATACTAACACACATTTTCTAAGGGTTTCTTTGAAAATAGAATTCATCAAGATTTAAAATTTTAAAAGGTGCATTTGTAATTCCAAATGGCATATCCAAAACTCATAATGACTTTCATCTGTTATAAATGCTATTTTGGGAATGTCTTCTTGCCTCATTATAATTTGATGATATCCTGAATGGAGATCCAACTTAGTAAATAAAATTGTTCCATGCAATCTTTCTAGTAATTCATTAATGTTAGGAATATGAAACATATATTTTATTGTCATTTTGCTAAGTTTCCTATAATATAGGCATGAGCACAATGAACCATCTTTTTTTATAGCCATCACTATTCGTGAAGAGAAAGCACTTTGGCTAGGTTGAATAATGCTAGCCTCTAAAACTTCTTGAACCATATGCACATGCTGACTCTTGTATGCATACGGATACCTCTAAGGCCTAATTTTATGTGGTACACTTCCACGTTGCAAATAAATAACATGGTGATAATCTCAAGTAGGAGGAAGACCGTCAGGAATTTCTCCAAATACCTTGTAATGATTGTTGATAACTTTTTGGAGATCCAACGAAGTAGAGGATATAGATGTTTGAATATTTAATGAGCATAATTATTCAATTACACCTTGGTCAGTCCCTTTTTTTGCCATTTTCCTCACAATATTATGGCTTATCACTTTAGTTGGTTTGACTTAGATACCTGTAAGCTCAATTTCATTTTATTTTGAGGAAAATCTTATGAAGAGATATTGAAAGTTAAGGGCCATCGTTCCCAATTATTGTAACTATTTGACCCTTAATACAACATCAACATCACCCATTTGGATTGCATCATGGGACTATCCAACAAATACCCCCCCCCCCCCCCCCCCCCCCCCAACCATATTTGGCTTATTACTATGGAACTTCCCTCCACAATTTATGGTACCTCCATTTGCAGTCATTACTTGAAATTCTAGTGCTAGATATACAAAGAAAATAAGAAGTTTTACTAAATTTTAATTGATGAGGTTAAGGGTACTACTCAAATCAATCAATATTATTGCCTTTCTATTTTTTCTATATCCTTCTATCTTGAATGTTTTTGGAGTGTTGATTCTAGATAATGCATGAAAATATATTGTTGGATTAGTCTTTTCTAGCTCTAAATATTGTGACAGTTACACTTCTTGATATTTTTCATCTTCCGAGTCCATATAGAATAATTTCTTCTCAGTGCACTTATGCTCCTGGATATACATGCTATTTGAGTTAAAACATTGTCCCTTATATTTCCTAGAAAATAAACTACACTATCTTTCCCTAGAGATATTTGAGATATAAGAAGAAAACCTACTTGATGTTCACACGATTTCTTCTTCTCTTCACTTGTTCACTCTAGTTCCAACTCCGACTTCTGAAAGTAGAACCTACAAATTAGCCAAGACAAGTAAATAGATTGAGATATACAACACGATATGTACTCAAATCAATATAAATAAGAGATCAAGGACTTTATTCTACACGTTTATAGTAAAAGACATGATGCATGGGAAACACAATGCAATTTATATTAATAATATAGAGAAAGATTACAACCCTTTCTAAGGCCTTCATGTTGTGAATCTCTCACAACCTTACCATCCTTTCTTTGCCACATTGATATAGCCTTAA
This sequence comes from Pinus tabuliformis, assembly GCA_031772625.1. Classification (NCBI taxonomy): domain Eukaryota; kingdom Viridiplantae; phylum Streptophyta; class Pinopsida; order Pinales; family Pinaceae; genus Pinus; species Pinus tabuliformis. The sequence continues at coordinate 791,876,811 of CM062815.1, read as the reverse complement.
ATCTAACCAATGCATAAGAATGGATTATGGACCTCCAGATTCAAATGGACATCATAAGTGCAGAATCAGAGTCTCCAAAATCCAACCCAAACTCTATAGCAAGTACTTCTTTAATAGGGAAAATGAGGAAATTTTAGATCCACCATACTAGGGCTAGATCCACTTTGAAAAGAGATAAGTTCCATGATATAAGGGATAAAACCTCATTAGTAGGATTTCTAGATCATATTCAACAAAAAATGGATGAAATTGTTCTTGAATCTTCTTTAGGGGGAAGCCTCGAAACCATATTTTATTTTTCCTCATTTCCAAGTGTTATCGTACTTTTAGTAAAGGAAACCTATGCTAACAATTGCAAGTTTTGTGTGTGCAACATGCACCATCACAGGTATTAATGAAGCTAAGTGCGATCAAGTCTCAAATTAGGCTTTTGAACCAATGTAATCAAGGATTCTTATAAGTTTTGGGAATCATTTTTCTTTTGGTTATAAGAGATTGATGAAAAGTGGAATGGATGGCGAGAGATTTGGGCTTGGGGCCTTTTGAATTAAGTGCGATAAACTGGCCTATTATAGATTGCCCACTAAAGTACAAAGTTAGAAGTTGTGGATGAGGACTAAAGTGCTTAACCATGTGAAAATTCTGGATTGCCTGTTATAATACATTATCATCATGATATCATTGTTGATGTAGGTATACCCATACTCAGCATATAAGTTGTTTTACATGTAAAATGATCAAAGTCATGTCCAATTATTATACATTATGGACACATGCTTGGATGAAGTTTTGTATGACCATTTCCATCATACTTCATATATCTGTCGATGAATCCTAAAATAACAACCAAGATGGACGAAACTAGATCTGGGGTATTCCATCTCGTTACTCAAAATTACAAATCTAACCATGTGAATAGATGTGTTGAAGTCAAACATGGTAGACACCATATTATTTCCACCTAATGATGAAAATCATTAACAGATACGAGAGGGACAACCAATAATGATAATGGCCATCAAGGCACTAAGTGAAATCTATGAGATGTGAATAAATGAGTTGAAGTCTAACACCCCATAGAATATTCCGGTCGAAGGCCAATGATGAGAACCTAGCGTCGAAAGTGATGACAATTTCCATTGAGGTATGCAAGTTCCAAGGCATTGAAGGGAGTTTCTAGATCAACTTTCTCGATAATGTGCTGAAGTCGATAGGAAGGAAATCATCACAAGAGGGCCTTGATGTATCCCCCATGAACGAAATGAAACATATATCAATATTTGAGACCGAATATGATGATGCAAATTTGTTTCAGGGATGGCTTACATGAAAGAAGGCTGTAGGTATTACATCAGATGTCAACTAAGGGCAAACTTCTCTTGGACATATCAATGACACTTATATGGAATTGGCAACATTGACTCAAAGACCCATCATAAAGACTTTCGACAAGGTATAAAAAACAAGGAGCCAAGAATATTTCCCAACCCAAAATAGTCACGAAGGTGAAAGAGTGTCATGTTCAAGAGCGACTTACTACAAAAAATTAGGTTTTATGCCCTGTTCCCCAATTGTCCCTTCTAAGTATTTTTAACGAACCCTGAGAAAGATTGGTTCAGTTTCGTCATGCTTGATGAATCCTATGTTGTTTATGTTTTTAAGAGTCCAATGAAGGGGTAACATGACTTCTTTTTCATATTTAGAGAGTCTAAAAAAGAGGCAAAAAGGAAAACTTCGAGAGGTTCCTTTTTGTAAATTTAGTCCCTTAGGTCCAAAAATGCATAAAACAATACCCAGGAGAACTCTTTTAGTCATGATTGACTATAGTACTCATTTTTCGTAAATAGTCAACCCATTCCATAAAAAGTGTAAACTTATATAGGGAAAACATCCTTTCATTTACTTTAACAAGTGATAAAGCGACAAGTGTACTCAACAATATTTTCATATTTTAGGAGCCTAAAAAGAGACTAAAGAGGGCTCTAGGGGTTCCTCTTTCGTAATATTTAATGAGACCAAAAAAGTGATAAAAGCATGCTCAGAAAATTATTCTCATGTATTTATGTGCATGAGAAGGAACAAAGACTGAGATTGATGACGCATTTTCGTGTATATACGAGCACGAAAAAGAAAAAATAGTGAGATCGGTAACATATCGTCATGTATTTACGAGCATGAGAAATAACAAAGACTAAGATCAGAATAGGTTTCATTTTTTACACAAGCATGAAACAAATAAAAACTATGCTTGAGAGTGGTTTCACTTTTACACAAGATTGAAAAAGAGGAAAAATATGCTTGAGATAAGTACATTTCCTTGAGCATAACGATAGAGGCATACCCCCCCATCTTCGTTTCTTCCACCAACTCTTCTCATGAACTGAGATAAACTAATGATTACTTATAGAAATAAGTTCAATGGGAAGGAAGGAAGAGGATCATGTGATATGGGCGGATGAAATTAAGGTTCATCTCTGAGATCAAGTAAAAACAACTAGAATTAAAATTAACGAGATATAGTCATATATTCAAAGTAACTGGAGGCGATTTGTTTCATTTTTTAATGAGATTGACACAATAAAAGAACCATAATCAAAGGTTTGTTTCATTTTTATGATATTTTGAAACATTGAAGAAACTATGCTCATGGTGACCCATTTCATTTTTTAACGAGCTTGACACAGTAAAAGAACTATGCTCATGGTACTATTTACCTTGATCATGGATCTGTTGATGCCTCGAAAATCGTTGCAACAACATCAGGGAAAACCACCTGGTCCGGACCTTAAAGGCAACTCCTTTTCTGTTTGGTGTGGTGGCTTCGACTGGAAATAATGGGACCAATTTCCCAATGATTGGTAAATAGGATGGATAAGTGGTTGATTCTCTAATATCTAATGATAACAGATGAATGATTTAATCTAAAAGTAAAATTATGAACAACTATCCTATCTCGGGAAATTTCTGCTTTAGTGTAACTTTTGATGATCTTTATACACAAATAGGCATATAGATGACTCTATTGGTAAACAAAGACATTTATTCATATGATAATTACTTTGTTCAAGTAGTTGAACAAAGTAATCAAGAAAACATTATTACACTATTCTTCATATATATCATAGACATAAATATGATTGAAAGAATAACACTCCTTAGACATTCAATAGTGATAAGTATAAGGATTGCTGTTAAAACACATACATATATCCAATGATAGCAAGATTAAATAAATGTTGATTCACATGCAAGAATGAGGCAAGAGCATAGATAATAGTACCATATGTTATTTGAATCACTCCCGATATCAATCGCATTCAAATTCCTTCTTCTAACTTAGAAACACTTCCACAATAAGGCAATAGTGCACATCTCATCAAAGCTTTCTTTGTTAAAATTCAGAATATTGGCCCAGTCTTTATAAAAATATATCAGAAGCACAATAGTGTGACTTACTGATTTGAGTTCATACAAAAACTGAGGACCCTTTCTAAATGCATGAAAGGGCCTATAAATACTAATTAAGCTAAGTAATCACAAAATAAAATGCTATTAATTGGTACAACTAAATTATGAGTATCTCCTCAAAATTGGCTTGTTTGCAGTCGGCAGCATGACTCATTGTTTTGGATGATCTCCCTTTGGCTTGATCTGGTAGATAGCAAGCATCGGTTGCAATTCTGGAGGGAGACTCAGATGAGAATGTAGTTGAGCTGAGTATGTTGCAACATGGATTTCAGGAATCATGCTATTGATGGAATTGGTTAAACATTTGAGTGCGGCCCTCTGACTGTATGGTTTAATTAAGAAAAACCAAAAGGTATCCCAAGTTAAACTTTGGATGCCGGCGATTAATCTTCCATTCTTCTCCAATTCTTGATTGCATGTTTGTTCCAATGCTTTGGCTGACGTCAATTTACCTGGAGAGCACTGTGAAATCATGTTAGACAAATAAAGAGTGTCATTGATTAACTCAATTAAATTATTGGTTGATAATCTGCATCTTGAGGTTTCTCTCTCTGCTTTCATCAGTTGTGACTGTCATTCTAGAAAAAGGATTTCTTTGTGTGACTCTAGAATTTTAGGCAGATTCGCAGCTTGCCCTTCACTGGTGTCTTGCCAAGCAAGAAAGTTGGTTAAAGTCTCATCGGCCTGTTCTAAATCCTGTCTGGCATCGACTGATTTGTCAACTATTGATGCAGTAATCTCACAAAGGGGCTCAACCAGAGAAATGTTATGACATAGCAGTTTTAGTTGTGTAATCAATGCTTTATTGATTTGGAGAGCTTCGGACCTGAATTCTGTTGGCTGAGAAAAACTCTTGAGATTTTCTACTTGGTGTGACAGTTGAGCGATTTGCTCATCTTTAGTCTTACTCATTTGTTTGTTCATTGTCTTCAACCTGGCTAATGCTTCGGATAATTCCTTTTGTTTCTGTACTGCGCTTAAGTCTATCCTCTGCTTTTCTTTGAGCAGTTGCTCATTTAATTGATTATTCATCTACTGCTATGTTGATTGTTTTTGTTCTAACTATTCTATTTTTCGATGTGCTTCGGACACCTGTGACTGCAATGAAACAATTGCTTGATCTCTTTCCTTAAGTAGATTGCTTAATTCCGAGGCTTTATCCATGGTGGTTTCCGAATAAACTCCGGCATACTGAGAAAGTTTTGTAAGGTCATCGGAAGGGTTAAATTCTTCATTCCACACCACATTAGCCATCTCTGTTTGTTCTGGTAAGAGGCAAGATTGATCAAGTCTCCTCCTTTTCCTTTGCCTTTTCACCACAGACCTGTGTTTGGGACTATAAAAGACATCTAATGGTGGTATGTCTTCTATCTGAAAAACAATCTGATCAGATGGATCTTTAGGAATTATTTCTGCATCTTTGATGATGGATAGGCCGCTGGTCCCTTCAATTGGAACTGTAGTTGTTGTTGTTTCTTGAGTGCCTACTACTTGAGGTGTGCTGAACCCTTGTGAAGTCTCAAGATTTCTTATAATAGAGTCAAATTGTTGCCACTCTTTGAGGAGTTTGGGATCAATCTGAGTATCTAGATAAATATATTCACTGTCCTATTTCTTTTCTTTCTCCTACTCTGTCTCCTGTTCTTGCTCTTTTCCCTTTTTGGGAATTTTCTCTGTAGCGGGAGGTTTGTCAATAATTCGTTGTTCAGGCTCGCTTGACTGAGTTGTCGGGGTAGTAGCTAATAAGTCTAGAGGCAGTGTTTGCAACCTCTATTCTCTGAGCCTATTGAATTCTACCAATTCTTCATCGTTATATTTCATTTTGGCCAACGTTTTTACCTAAACTAATGACTTTGATGAAGAAAACAGGTCGTCAAATTGATCTTTTTCATGGTCAAACTTTGTAAGTTTGGCTTGTTCAAGCACATTATAGGCAACTTTCCTTGGGTCGTATTGCCTGTTGGGGATGGTTGCAAGATTGAGCATGTTTATTTTTCTTGTCTCTTTCTCCGCATGTTTGTAATCATGTAGAGTGTAAACACCGCACCTCAAAGGAAATGTAGGCCATGACTGCTTTTTAGAATTCCTAAGAGTTTTGGATGTTCCTGCTGTGGTTATCTGGTAGGCCAACTCTCGAGCCAACAGCTTATCAGGTATATACAAAGGAAGGACATGGGGTTTTGCGAGGCTACCATAAACCCTTATATATGTGAAATTTTCTTCCACAAACAAATTCCCTACAGCAATCAAGTCAATTGCTTCCTCCTTGGAAATCCTTGGGGCAGGCTTATCAAAAATGGCATAATAGATAGGTAACATGAAACCATTACAGATTTGGTACAAGTGGTCTTTATAGTGTGCCTTCCATAACATCTGATGATAAATGTGGATTGGCTTAGGGTCTTCTGCAATCAATCTCCACCCGAGTACCGGGTATTCAGAATTAAAGAAAAGAGTATCCATAATATAAGCACTATAATAAAAAGGGGAATTCTTTTGGTGGTTTTACGTGCATATGTTCTGAAGTCAAGAATTGTAGTGGCTAATTTATCGGACAATATGTTTGCCCAATCCATCACATAACTATTAACCACCGCTTCCATTAAATGAACCATTTCAATAGTAAATTTTTCTGAATCATGCATTCCCCACATCCTACACATCATTGCCCCAGCATAACAGTAAGGAGATGATAATGAATCCACGGAGTACTTACCCGATGATTCATGTTTGTGCTTTGCAGGATTCTGTCTCCATTGCTTGATTGGGGCCGACTCAGTCTCATTCTCTGCTGTGAATTTCTCCAGAAAGGCTTTGTTGTATTTCTTCCCAGATTCAGGTAAGTGGTACATCTTCCTTAAGTCATCAGGCTGAAATGAACAAAAAATTCTTCCGTCTGTTGTGCAAAATGTTCTATTTGAAACTAGGATTTCTTCAACCACCCATCTGACTACATCAGTGTGTGGAAGAATTTTCTCCCGTGCTGCTATCCTGTGCAAATATGAGTCGGGTAAGTCTTTCAGGGAAGCTTTTGATTTATTAGTTGAGTCTGCAGTAGCTTCTTCCAATACTTCCTCAGGATCCTCTGCTTCAATTAAATTATAGATACTTTGCCAACTTGTATTTCCAAGGCCGAGACATGTAGTGTCTAAAATTAAACCTTTTTTTCTTAGTCCTGGATCACTGGTTGGCTACACTGTTGCTGCAGGGACCGCTGCTGCCACAGATTTCCTGGATTTCTTTCCCATTTGTTTAAAACTTGTGATTTTGGTGGAATTCTGCACAAGGAATCAAACCAGCGTGATACAGAGAATAGGTAGTATGAGCCAATATGAAAGAATTATATCAATTAGAGAATAATCAAAGATTATAGTGAAACTGCCACAGATAGAATCTAAGTGGAAAATCTCGGCATAACTGCTTCATTAATTGGTTGTTTAACCTGTCAATCATGGTAAAGGAGCTTTTAAATACCCATCATAACGTTTATATGATGAATGATCCATTCAAGCGTGGCTTAGATTTTTGGCGGATAATCAGAACTAAATCACAATCGATGATTGGTAACATGGATAGGAAGGTTTTAATAATAGACCAAAATATCCCTCGATCACCAAAAGGTGATACAATGCATGCAAGCCTTTCAAATATGTTTCGAAACGCACGCCTTGATTTAATGTATCGCAATCGGGGATGGGTTCGGGTCATGGTAGTTATGTCATTGCAAAATCGCCGATCGCCGATGGCGATACGTCTCATCGCATCAGAGGATTTGAAAGTGTCACAATTCATGTATTTGGTTGTTATGGCCGATTGCCGATGGCAATACCTTTTATCGCATCGGGGAAATGGGGAGGCATTTTTCCTATACTATGTGCTTTTTCCTTTCCCCGATATCCGATAGCGATTTCCTTTTTTCGGATCGGAGTAGTCAATGGGTCTTTTATATATGTTTTCTTATTATTACGATATGCGATCTTGCGATTGCTTTATCATAATAATAAAGATCTTTATAATTATTAAAAGACCTATTTTATTATTGTTCAAAAGGTTTATTTTAGAATATATCATTTCCATTGGACCTTTTGATGAGGATTTTCAGAAGATGGGTTAATACCAATTTATTCACACATCTGAGTTTTAAAAGGGACCCATTTCATATTATGGTTTTTCAAGAAACATTTTATGAAATGGGGGGTCGTTGTACAACACAACAGGATCCCAAGAGGCGAAGGCTCTAGAAAGAATATATATCAAGGGTTTGATCATGGGTTCCCAAAGGTTTTCATCAAATAGAAGAGCAATTCTATAGAAGGAATATATGATATCAACGGATCCAGTAGGGATAGGAATATTAGGCTCCAACCCCCTAGTAAATAATTTACCATATCAATTATTGGATATAGGTTAAAAGAAGTCGAAAAAAAATGAGAGGTTCTTCTTCGTCAGTAGGTACAGGCATGGAACAAGTTTCCACATAATTAACCTATGGCAAGGGGGATACCACTTGCATATTAGTAATGTTTAGGGAAGTTGGATGATTGACAATCAAAGTAGGAACAACAACTGAAAGTTGTTCAATAGTCATAATGTTTCCATCATGCAGGAAATACATTACTTGAAAGAGTGTGGACACAACATCTATCATGGTGCAACAACCCCGAGTTAAAATTTCATGTAATAAAAGTTAATAAAGTCAAGGGACACTTATTCCAAGCTAATGTTAGGAAAAATATCCTAGTGGGCATCACTTGTTGTGTTTATGGCTAAGGGAAATTTGAAAAGGCATTGAAAAAGGCTTTGAAAGGGAAAAGAGGCATTAATTGGCATTTTTGTTTTGAAGATAAAGGAAATTAGGAGAAAAGGAAGGTGAAAGGTCACAAGTTGCATGTGAGGAGGAAATTGAAGGAAAATAGAGGAAAAATGAATAAATTAAAGGCGTCAATAATAAAAATACATCATAGCATTAGTTGGTAGAATTTATAGTCAGTTCAGTTTGATAGTTAGTCTCATAGAGGATAAGAGCACCAAGAGGATAAGGAAAGAATGAAAGAAAAGGAAGGATAAGGAAAGAAAATGAAGGAAAATGAAAGGAAAGGAAATCAAGGATCAAGCAAGGAAAAGTTGGAGCAAGCAGCTTCAGGAGGAATACTTATAGGTGACAGATTAGATGTATGGTTTCCTAGTTGGTTTTGGCATGCATGTGTGTATTTTGGTTTCTTTGTTGTTGGTGGCATGGATTTTGTTAGGTTTTTACAGTGCTTTCAACCTTTCCTTTCCATTTATGGATAGCCATGATGTGATGGGATTCATTCTTGGTTGAGCTATGGATTTATGGAAGGTTTTGGATTTAGGTGAGGTGGTCTCAGGAAAATCCCAAGGGTTGGGGGTGGATATGGTTTTCTCCCGGAACCCCTCAACAGGTGGGTGGAGGTAGGAAAATTACTTAAGGGATGGTGAAAGAATTATGAGGAATCCAAGCTTAGTTTGGTTTGGTGATCTCAGGACTGGTTTACGTGAGATCACGATATGGTGAGGGTGGAGGTGGTTTAACCTTTGGATTCCCTTGGTTGTTTATGGATGGTTTTATCCCATGATATCCCACATTCATGGTTGTAATATCACATGGGGTCGATTCACTAAAAGAAATATTTAGTTCAGCCCAATCTATGGCTAGGTGGTATGTGGAAGTCCCTGACTTGGTTGGATTTTGAATATGGTTAATAAGACCTAAGTTCCTCTTGATTTTGATGAGAAAATGTACTTATTATTATGTGGCTTTAATGGTTTTTATCTCATTGTTATTTATCTGGTTATATGTTGTTTATAAGAAAGGTTAACTAATAGATTTAAGTATGCCTCTTAACACATTTCTACTAATGAATGTATGGATAATGAATGCAATACCTAATTTGTGTTATGACAACTATTGTGAGAAGGAATTGTTCTTTCGTGTTTATCTTGAGATAGGTATGTAGATCATTATTTTCAAATTTACACTCTTGACCTGTAGGTTTCCTGTTCACCATGTGTTTGACGGAATCCTAATCCTAGTTGGGAGGGGTCAGCTCAAGTAGTGCTTCAAGTTTTGGTTTACAAGATTTGTTTCTATTTCATTTATCATTTCTGGAAGTTTCACTTAGTTATGGGAAGAGGCTTGAGTCCTGGCCCTGAAAAAGTGGTTAAGAATTCAGGGTCGCTGGAATAGAATTGATTGGAAAACATCACAATCGCATGGAAGCAGGTCTATTAGTGCGAATTGAGGGCTATAGTCACTTGCATGCCTTGTAAAGGGAGTGTTTGAGGCTCTAGGTTAGTGAAAAAGATATTTATTTTAGGGATTAGACACCTGGAGGGGTTGGGTTGATCCTGGAGGTCTTGTAGCACCTCAAGGAAGTCAGTAAGGTCTCAAGTTGTCGAATCCATTTCCTTAAGGTCCTATAGGAGGTTGAGTCTTATCATAGTGACCCACAACTCATGTTTACACTGGGAAAACTAGTGAAAATGGGTAAATATGGTATGAAGCAGTTATAGGGTGGTATGAGAGCGAGGTTACACTCTCTTTGGGTAAATTCTGATGTTGCCATGGATATGGTTTTCTTCAATGGGGTCATGGTGTAAAATTGGTACATTCAAGAATGATGTTGTTATATTGATACATTTATTATTATATATGTATCACACTAATGTGGAATGATCTTGTAGATGAGATAAGCCTCCCCTAAGCATCAATGAGGTATGGATTTTATTTTGGTATATATTTGGTTTATTTGACATGGTACACTTGAAGGAAGAAGATAATCAAATATGATGAGAAAAATGGTATAATATGGTTCCCATGACTCTCCCTACATATCACTTGGGTAGGAAGGAGGAGTGCACTCTACTAGTATAGCAGATACATTGAGACTTTTGAAGGAAAATATTAGAAGTTTCAAAGTAGAAAATGACAATTTGGTTGAGGCACAAGAAATACTTGTAAGGGATCAGGAAAAGAAGGTAAAGGTCAATGTAGTCATTCTTCAGAGCTTTTCATCATTATGGAGATAGGGACACTTGAGGATTAGTCAAGAGCATGAATAAAAAAATAATGGATTTTGTGGTAGCATGTCTCGATCTCGATACAGGTTGGATAAAGGGGATATAGTTAAATGTGGAAGATAACTTGATACACCTGACAGGAGGAATGTTATGTATGGGCATCATTATAGTTCCTCACCAGGAGACATGATCGCAATCATCACCATCATCATCCTTATAGGAGGGGTGAGTACTTACCTAAGGAGTTCAAGAAAGTTAAGTCGCCTACATTCAATGGAGAGATGAAGAAGTCAGAAGATGTAGAGGCATGGTTTCTTGGGATGAAGAAATTATTTAGATTGCATAGCTATTCAAAGAACATGAAAGCCAAGATAACCACCTTTAGTCTCAAAGGGAAAGAAAATATTTGGTGGGAAGATGTCAAGAATGTCAAGGGTATTCGGGAAGAAGAGTTGATTTGGAATTACTTTGAGAGACACTTCAAGAAGAAATACTTGTCTGAGAAGCACTATGATGATACATCTAAGTAGTTTTATGAGTTACAGATGGGTTCTATGATAGATGATGAGTACACTAGCATGTTCCTAGAGCTATTTAGGTATGTGCCTTATCTCAAGGATAAGAATGCTAAGATTCATAGATTCATTAGTGGGATGCTAGAAATATATAGAGACCAAATTGAGTTTGATGAGCCTAGATGATTGGAGGAATCCATTCATAAGCTAAAGTGTTGTTATGAGCAGTCAAAGCCCAAAGTTGAGCCTAAGCGTGACTTGAAAGGAAATGATAAAGTTAAAGGGATGTAGCCATCAAAGTGGGGAATACCTCAGGATGTTGCTAAGAAAGAAAATGTGGTTCCTTACAAGAAGTTAAATGTAATTAAGAAGGCACACGAGTCACAACCTAGAGAGCAGGAGAACAAAGGTGATGGTAGGGAACCATTTCACTATTGGATATGTGGCAAAGATCACCGCAAGATGTACCAAGGTGGTAGGCCTTAGATCTATAGTGCTCAGGAGGTGCAGACAGTTCGGGATGTTGGTTATAGCATTCATCGAATTTATGAAGTTGTGGAAAACAAGCACGTAGATCACTAGGCATCCATTATTGAGATGGAAGGTAAGCTTTGTGGTCAAGTTGTTTCTATTTTGATTGATCCTGGATCTAATTATAGTTATGTTAATCCTAACCTGGTGGATAAGTGTGGCTTGTAAAAGGAAATGCATGTAGAGTCTTGGTTGGTGTAGTTGGCTAGAGTTACTAAGAAGAGAGTTCATCATTGGATAAGATCCTATGCATTCAATATGAATAGTATGCCTACAAAAACAAATGAATGTACTTCCATTGGGATCATATAGTATGGTTTTGGGTATGGTATGGTTGTATATTCACAGGACCAAAATAGATTTTTATGACAAGACCATTGAGTGTCTAGATGATAATTGGGAAAAGAGAATGCTGCAAGGAAAGAAGAAGATGACATTAGTTAGGATGGTCAAAACTATGTAGGCTAATCACAGTTGTAGGAAAGGGTGTGTGATGTTTGTAGTCCATATCTCTAGTGACAAGGGTAAGAATGTTGAGGATGCAGAAATCTTCAAGTGGTACCTTGTATTATAGCAGTTTCAAGATGTATTTTCAGTATAAATTCCAAAGTTTCCTCCCCACATGGAAGTGGACTTTTCTATTGAGATAGTACGAGGGGAAACACCAATATCAAATGAACCTTATAGGATGAGCACACCAGAGTTAGTAGAGTTGAATTTGCAGCTGAAGGAAATTCTTGATAAGGGATACATTAGGCCAAGTGTATCGCCTTGGGGTGCATCAATATTGTTCATGAAGAAGAAGGATGGTACTCTCAGGTTGTGCGTTAACTACAGGTAGTTTAACAAGGTGATGATCAAGAACAGGTACCCATTGGCGAGGATTGATTACTTATTGGACCAATTGAAGGGTGCAATAGTGTTCTCAAAGATTAATCTAAGATGAGGATATCATCAAGTACGCATCAAAGAAGAGGACACCTACAAGATTGCTTGTAGGACCAGGTATGGGCATTATGATTTTGTTGTAGTTCCATTAAGTTTGACTAATTCTCCATCTACTTCTATGTGCTTGATGACTAGTGTGTTGCATCTTTATTGGGACAAGTTTTTTATTGTATTCATTGATGACATCTTGATATATTCTAAGAATGAGGAAGAGCATGTTGAGAATTTAGTAGTAGTGTTGACATTTATAAGAGAGAATTAGTTGTATTCTAAAATTAGCAAGTGTAGCTTCTTTCATACAGAGGTGCGTTACTTAGGACATGTTGTTTCCAAGGAAGGCATGGCAGTAGATCCAGAAAATATAAGAGCTATCATGGAATCAGAAACTCCTAGAAATCAGGATGAGGTAAGATTGTTCATGGGGTTAGCAGGTTATTATACGAGGTTCTTCAGGAACTTATCTGAGATTTCCTACCCCATTACATCTTTATAGAGGAAAGGGAAGAAATTTGAATTGATAGAGAAATGTGCAACCGATTTTGAGCAATTGAAGTAGTTGTTGAAAAATGCTTCCGTTCTTAAGATTGTAGATCAAGATAAAGAGTCCGTGGTGTGTACAGATTCCTACATGAGAGGAATTAGTGGAGCCTTGATGTAGGAGGGACGGGTGGTATGCTATGAGTCCAGGAAATTGAATGAGCACGACTAGAACTATGTGACTCATGATCTTAAGTTGGCAACTATTATCCATCAATTAAAGATGTAGAGACACTATCTTCTTGGTAGAAGATTCAGATTGATGAGCGTACAGTGGGTTGAGATATCTATTTGACCAACTGAATTTGAATGTTAGGTAAGCTAGATGGTTGGCCACCCTCAGTGAGTTTGAATTTGAGATCAGAGACATAAAGGGTAACGAAAACAGGGTTGTAGCTGCTCTCAGCAGGAGAGTGGAGATGAACAATGTTGCAACAATAACCTATTATGGGATATATTTATAGGATCAGATATTACAGGCAGTACAACAGCGTGAAAAGTACATGGATATTATGCACAATTTACAGTAGGGTATAGGTGATAAGGATGTGGTCTATCATCTTACATCAAATGGTTTGGTCAGATTCAGGGAAAGGATTTATGTGTCGTATGACAGTGGGACCAAGAAGCTTACTTTGAGCTAATTTCATGTCAATCCTTATTCAAGACATCCAGGATACCTGAATACATTGACAGTAGTGAAGAAGTTCTACTACTGGACGAATTTGAAGAAGGAAGTGGAAGAGTTAATGGCCATATGTTTAGACTGTCAGTAAGTGAAAGTAGAGTGTAAGAATCCAGGTGGATTTCATCAGCCTATTTTGATTCCATAATGGAAATTCAAGGTCATTTTTATGTATTTTATTACATTTCTTCTAAGGACATCGAGGCATCATGATTCTATCATGGTTATGGTCAATAGGTTGAGCAAGGTAGCTCACTTTATTCCAGTGAAGACTACTTATTCAGCTAGTGAGGTGGTGTTGACAGTGCTGACCCGCCAACATGTCAAGGGGATATCCCTAGTAAGAAGTCCCAATTAGACCTTAGACCGTTTGGTATAGGAGTCCCAATAGTGGGTCGTAAAGCAATGCCTTGACCATCATGTCGCAAAGAGACAAGTAATATGACTCTGTCAATAGAAAGGTTGTGACCACTATAGTGAGTCAAGGAAGGTGTATGAGAGGTTCTAACACATGGGGGGTCCGATGAGTGTGCCCCTTGGCAACCTGTAATAATACTCATATGGGAAGGGAACACACGAGTGAAGATGCATCACAAGGTGTAAGGAAGCTCAACCGACAATCCAAAGTGATGGTTAAACCAACAACACATCTGCAACAAGATTCATATAATTGCATAAAAAGTAGTTCATACACAACTAAGTAAGTTAAACAACATACATTGCTAAGAAACCAGAACAGTCCAACTACAATAATAACATATGCATGAAAATGTGTTGGCTCTTATTATATAAAGAAGTGTAAGTCCCGATCATACAATACATTGATGTAAACCTTCTAGCCCCAACAGTGGAACTTTATAGCCACATTTGCCTCGTCCTCCAAAGAGATGAACTAGCTTCGTGCAGTGGAGAAGCCAAACTACGTTACAATACTATCCAAGCTCTTTCCAAGATAGTCATATCAGAAGCTTGGATGACCAAAAGCCCTTACAGCGAGTTATGAGGGACTATTTATAGCAAAGGGTGGGGTGGCCCTTGACATTCCCCTTTGTGACTATTCAACTACCCTCATGACTCTTCACCTACTTTATGAGTGTTACATCCACTATTCACACTTGACTTACACTTGACATGACTCAGCATTACAATGCACATGTACCCATGTGAACACAATGACTTGAGAAAGCCAAACTAGACATCACTATGACTTAGACAACTATAGAAGTCCAACTATTGAAAATCATCATGTCGATCAATAGTAACATATTGATGCCTAGCTCTGTAGTCTTTGATAGTGTTTGTGTGTTCTACGGTGACATCCATCTGAAACCTGACCTTTGCCTCCATAGCATCTAGGTACACTGCTCGAGCTCCTCTGTCCAACTCGTTTGAAAGCATATGCATCATTATCTTCAATGTGTCTAGACCAGCAACATACTTGTGCATGATGTCTGCATTGATAGGCAAGTCTGGGTTAGTGGTGATGTGCATCAACTCATCGAAGTACGATTCAAGCTCTAGTTGGACCTGCTTCTTTGTCTTTGCCTCGGTGAGAGTCCCGATTGATGAGATCACATGCGTGCGCACCACAACATCCTTACTCTTGACTACTCATGCATGGGAGGCCTATATGCTAGTGATGAACTCTGGGAGATCTTCATAATTCTAGATCTAACTCCGAATACATGCCTTTAGCTTGACCACATTGACCCTCATCCTCTTAGGAAAGTGAAGGGGGCTCCCTTGTACTTCATCGTCCATGTTTTCATGTCATCAACAACAGCATGCACATTCGTTAAGATGCATGCTCTTATAGCACATGGATGCTACCATCCATTGATATGGATGAATTCCTTGTACACGGTACCAAACTTGGATTACAATTCTCGCATAACTATATCAAGGGACAATACTTCATCTTGTATTTCCTTCTTCAATTCAGCTTGGGCGTACATTGTCACCAAGTCTTCTCCTTGCTTTCTTGTTTGTAGTTCCTTTTTCATTCACTCATTCTCAGCTATTAGGAAGTGAACACTTGAGCTAGTGGCTTCGACATACACTCTGGTTGCATCGGCCAACGCAGCTGGATGTTTTCGCATATAAGTCATGATCACTCATTATTCAACTTGTAGAGGACATGTTTGATCTTCCAGAGTTGACAATCTTCAAGACTACACAACCCTATGTTGGGATTCATCAAATGAGATGTTGTGCATCTCTTCTTCCAGCTAATTGCCAAGGATCTCAGTGCCTCCTTGGTCATCTGAGACTTTATAATATTTTGGATGCATTGAAGCACATGAGTCGACCTCTTTTTGGTAAGGAATGAGCTCGGTATCTTGTTCCAACTCCTACTGCTCCATGTGTGTATCTAGTTGTTGAAGTGCTTGTTCTATCTCATGAGCAAAATCTTGGCCTTGCAATGGTTCACCCTATTCACCTGATGCCAATTGTTCATATGAATCAACTACTTGTATGGGTGCTACTTCATATGTTTTCACATGTTGCGCCCCCTATTGTATCTGTTGCACTTCCCTCTCCTGTTTATGAAGCTTTTGTTCCTCTCGGAGTTTCTCTCTCAGCTCATGCAAATCCTTCTCTTCTTCTTCCATTCTGTTCTTATCCTTCTGCCTTCGTGTGATCCATTTGTCATGTTGTTGCCTCTTTTCCTCTATAGCCATAGTTGCTTTCTCTATAAGTGGATTTGCTCGAAACTTGTAGCTTTTCTCCTCCTCCATGTGATCGACAATCTTCCTCTTGCCTTTGTCGCGCACTGGTAGGCTTGGCTCTATTGCCACTACAACTACTTCTCCTACTACTGGTGGTCTCTGTGATGCTGCTTCACTAACCACTCCACAGCAAAGTCGACCAGTTCATTGGGTCCTCCTTGGCCCAATGAAATGCCCCGTAGATCCAGTTAAATTGAACTCTCATGCAATGATCCTTCACAATGCAATGTGGGTGATACATATTGTAGCTTTAGAGGTTGAATTGGTACTTCTTCATCAATTCTGCTTCAACATTATTGTGTGTGGAGCATGATTGTTCAGAGGTCTTTACTTCAGCCGGATGTATACCCCAAGAATTTTGTACACCCCTCCACGCGGGGAGGGTGCTCCAGGGGGGACAATCCACCCTCGCTGGGGGGTCCGGGGGCCAGCGGTCCCCTGGCGGGGGCTCGGGAGCAGTGACCCCGAAGCTAAAAACAAATGTAAAAGTGCCTTGTAAAAGTATAGTAATTTCTTGTCAATCTGGGTTGTTCATTAGGCGGATGATCTGACGGTAGAACTTATGTTTAGTTTATGGTTTTTTGCCCTAGAAGGCAACCCCTCTCTTTGTATGAGGGCATTGTATTTAAGGCTATGATATAGATGTGTATTCTGTGAGCGAGAAACAGAGAGGTGAGACTGTGAGCGAGAAACGAAGAGGTGAGACTGTGAGAGAACAGAGGATATTATAGCGGATTTGTTGTAGGTTGTGTTCTTCATTTTGCTGGATAATAGAAAGGAAGGACTGGCTGTTCGGGGTGGACGTAGCCCAAACTGGGTGAACCACATATATCTGTGTCTCTCTTGTTTTATGCATTTTCTGTGTTTATATTTCTGCAATATTTTATGTGTTCCATTGCTCCGTAATATATAATTTTCTAACAACTGGCATCAGAGCCGAAGGTCTATTTGGCTGATAAACTTGCAGGAAAAAAGGGTTCCTCGTTCAAGTTGGAGCAATGGCGGAATATGGTAAGTTTAGGGTCGAGATATTTAATGGCCAAAACTTCTCGCTATGGAAGATGCATATGGAAGATTATAGGTATAAGAAAGATCTGTACCTACCATTGAGCGGAAAAACAAAGAAGCTGATGGCTATAACAGATGAAGAATGGAACCTTCTCGATAGAAAGGCACTCAGAACAATACGGTTGTGCCTCGCTGCGTCGGTCACCTTCAACATTTTGGAGGAAACAACGACAGAGGGTTTGATTTAGGCATTGTTGAAACTATATGAAAAACCCTCGGCCTCAAATAAGGTATTTCTTATGAAACAGTTATTTAATATGAAGATGTTGGAAGGTAGATCTGTTTTAGATCATTTAAATGATTTTAATATAGTTACAAGTCAGTTAAGTTCTGTAGGGGTAAACTTTGAAGATGAAGTTAGAGCTTTGTTATTCTTGTGCTCATTGCCGGAAAGTTGGAATGGTTTAGTAATGGCCATTAGTAATTATGTTTCTGGATCTAGTACTTTAAAGTTTGATGATGTTGTCGGTGCTATCCTTAGCGAGGAAATGCGACGGAAAATCTCCAGTGAGACATCAGGTAATGCTTTGAGTGCAGAGTCTAGGGGAAGAAAAATGGAAAGAGGAAAGAGCTCAGGATATCACAGTAAATCAAGGAAAGGTAGATCCAAGTCCAGATTGGGGATAGTGTGCTGGAAATGCAGAAAGAAAGGACACCTAAAGAAATATTGCAGATCTCGGAAGGGAAAAGAAGGAGATGCACAACACGAAAACAATCATGAAGAAAATGTGACAGGTGAGGTGTTACAAGATGCTTTGATTATTTCTTTCGAAAATATTACTGATTCCTGGGTGGTAGATTCAGGGACCTCATTCCATGCCACACCTGATAAGAAATACTTTCATGACTATGTTCAAGGAGATTTTGGACAAGTTCATTTGGGTGATGATAAACCCTGTAAAATTGTTGGAATGGGTAAGGTTCTTGTAAAACAACAGAATGGAAACCAATGGCCACTAAAGGAGGTAAGGCATGTTCCAGATCTAAGGAAAAATCTGATCTCAACAGGGCAGTTAGGCGGTGAAGGTTGTGTGACAACTTTCACAGATAAAGCTTGGAAGGTCACCAAAGGAGCCCTGGTAATAGCAAAAGGTGAAAAGGTTGGTACATTGTATTTATGCAATGGTATTTCTAACTTTGTTAATGCTTTAACTTCCAAAGGAGCAGATGCAACATTATGGCATCATAGGCTTGGACACATGAGTGAAAAGGGGATGAAGATTCTTCACTCAAGGAATTTGTTTCCAGGTTTGAAGAATGTTTATTTGGACTTCTGTGAGAATTGCATTTATGGAAAACAGAAGAGAGTCAGATTTATCAAAGTTGGGAAAGAAAAGAAGAGCGAAAAATTAGAGCTTGTGCATACAGATGTATGGGACCTGCTCAGGTATCATCTCTTGGTGGCTCTCATTATTATGTTACCTTTATTGATGATGCAACTAGAAAAACTTGGATTTATTGTATTAAGAATAAATCTGATGTATTTGATACTTTCAAGAAATGGAAAGCTTTGGTTGAGATTGAGACAGGAAAGAAATTGAAGTGTCTTAGATCAGACAATGGAGGTGTATATTGCAGCAAAGAGTTTGATAGGTACTGTTCAGAGCATGGAATTCGCAGAGAGAAGACAGTTCCAAGAACACCACAAGAAAATGGTGTGTCAGAAAGGATGAACAGAACAATCATGGAGCATGCAAGGTGCATGAGATTGCATGCAGGATTGCCTTTACAGTTTTGGGCAGATCTTGTAGATACTGCTGTTTATCTAATAAACAGAGGGCCTTCAAGTTCCTTGGATGGTGGTGTTCCAGAGGAAGCATGGACAGGTAAAAAGGTAAACTACTCCTTTTTAAAGCCTTTTGGTTGTGAGGCCTTTGTCCATATTGATAAAGAAAAGAGAACAAATCTTGAGGCAAAGTCAAAGAAATGTACCTTTATTGGATATGGTGTTAATGATTTTGGTTATCTCTTATATGATTACGAAAATCACAAAATTATTAGGAGCAGAGATGTAATATTCAATGAAAAGGTTTTGTATAAGAATCAGTTGCAGGAAAAGAAGTAAGAAAAATAAAACAAGGAATATACAATTCTTGACGAAATCACTGAAAAAGTAAAGGTGCCTAAAAATAATAATAATCAATAACCACAATAACAGCAACCACCACAACAGCAACAGGCATCCCAAACACTTGAAAGTGGTGTTAAAAGATCTGCCAGGATAAGTAGACCCCCTGAATGATACTCCCCTTCATTATATTATTTATTGTTGACTGATTTTGGTGAACTCGAATGTTATGAAGAAGCAATGCAGGTTGAAAGCAGGAAGAAGTGGGAGGTAGCCATGGAAGAAGAAATGGACTCCTTAATGCATAACCAGACTTGGGACTTAGTCAGGTTACCTACAAGAAAAACTACATTGAAGAATAAATGGGTTTATAGGCTGAAAGAAGAATATGGAGGAAAACAGAGGTACAAAGCTAGACTTGTGGTGAAGGGGGTTGCACAGAAGAAAGGTATTGATTTTGATGAAATATTTTCTCCTGTTGTTAAAATGACTTCAATCGGAACTGTTTTAAGTCTAGTAGCAGCTGAAGATTTGCATCTTGTGTTGTTAGATGTAAAGACAACCTTTCTCCATGGGGATTTGGAGGAAGAGACATATATGCAGCAGCCACAAGGATATGAGGTGAAAGGGAAGGAGAAACTAGTGTGCAGGTTGAAGAAGAGCTTGTATGGCTTAAAACAGGCTCCAAGGCAGTGGTATCTAAAATTTGACAAGTTTATGTCTGAACAAGGTTATACTAGATGTCACTCTGATCATTGTGTTTATCTGAAAAAGCAAAATGATGGCAGCTATATTATATTGTTATTATATGTAGATGACATGCTTGTTGCAGGGTCTAACATGCAGGAAATAAATGTGCTCAAAATAAAATTGGCAAATTCATTTGCAATGAAGGATTTGGGCGCTGCAAAACAAATCCTTGGTATGAGAATCACTAGAGACAGGAAAAGTCACAAATTAACATTGTCTCAGAATGAGTACATACAAAAGGTGTTGAAAAGATTTAATATGCCCAATGCAAAACCAGTTAGTACACCTTTTGCTAGCCATTTCAAACTTAGTAAGGAAATGTGCCCAAAGACCCAAGAAGACATGGATTATATGTCTAAAGTTCCATATGCATCAGCAATTGGAAGCTTAATGTATGCAATCGTCTGCACAAGGCCTGATATTGCACATGCAGTGGGAGTTGTAAGCAGGTACATGAAAAATACAGGAAAAGAACATTGGATGGCAATGAAATGGATTCTCAGATATTTGAAAGGTACCACAATCAAGCATTATGCTTTGGTGGTGCAAACATGTCTCTACAGGGATATGTTGATGTAGATATGGTAGGTGACAGAGATAATAGGAGGAGCACTACAGGATATGTATTTACTTTTGGTAGAAAAATTGTCAGTTGGGTTTCAAAAATCCAAAGTGTTGTTGCACTTTCAACAACAGAAGCAGAGTATGTTGCTGCTACAAAGGCTAGTAAAGAAATGATTTGGTTACAAAGGTTTATGGGTGAATTGGGTAAGGAGCATGATATGGGCACGTTATACAATGATAGCCAAAGTGCCATTCATCTTGCAAAGAACTCAACATTTCATTCTAGGACTAAACACATATAGCTCAAGTACCATTTCATACGATCAATGTTAGAAGATGGAGAATTGAAGCTGGAAAAGATAGACACTAGCCAGAATCCTGCAGATATGCTAACAAAAGTTGTAACCAGGGAGAAACTGAGAATATGCTCAGTTTCAATTGGTCTTCAAGGATGACGATTAAGATGAGAAATAGCCAGGACCAAAGAGGAGTCATTGTCCAGCAAATGAAGTAGCGGTGGAGTTGCTACAATCATTCTCCAAGTGGGATATTGTTGTGTGTGGAGCATGATTGTTCAGAGGTATTTGTTTCAGCTAGATGTATACCCCGGGAAGTTTGTACACCCCTCCATGCGGGGGGGTGCTGGGGGGACTTTTCCCCCAGTGGGGGTCTGGGGGGGCCGATCCCCCCCAGCTGGGGGGTCCGGGGGCCAGTGGTCCCCCAGCGGGGGCTCGGGGGTAGCGCCCCCAAAGCTAAAAACAAATGTAAAATTGCCTTGTAAAAGTATAGTAATTTCTAATCAATCTCGGCCTTCATTAGGTGGATGATTTGACGGTAGAACTCATGTTTAGTTTAGGGTTTTTTTCCCTAGAAGGCAACCCCTCTCTTTGTATGAGGGCATTTTATTTGAGGTTGTGATATAGATGTGTATTCTGTGAGCGAGAAACAAATAGGTGAGAGTGTGAGCGAAAAACAGAGAGGTGAGACTGTGAGAGAAAACAGAGGATATTACAGCGGATTTACTGTAGGTTGTGTCTCTTCATTTTGCTGGATAATATAAAGGAAGGAATGGCTGTTTAGGTGGACGTAGCCCAAACTGGGTGAACCACGTATATCTATGTCTCTCTTGTTTATGTGTTTTCTGTGTTTATATTTCTGTAATATTTTATGTGTTCCATTGCTCCGTAATATATAATTTTCTAACAAAAATCCTCTTGTTTGATACTCTGAATCTCATATAACCCAATCCACAATGGAAGAGTGGGTCAATGTGCCTTATTCTTCTCATGCAGTCTAGCCGTCAATCCTGCCAAGATATTATGTGCTACTTCCTGCATGAAAAGTACATCCAAGGAAAACTTTGGCAGAACATGCGGAGGCTTATCCACACTGAACATTTGGATGAAAGTGTCGGAAGATGAGGCATTCCAATCTGTAATGCCTATCAATTCCTCCATTTCTTCTTTTGACATGTAGGGTGGATCCTGTTGAAATATCATCATATACACAGGGGTGACAAAATGATTGGACAACCGTGTGATTAATCCTTTGAAGTTGCACTCGAACAACAACTTGAAATATGTTTTCACAACAATCTTTGTTGGTGACCATGCCCACTCCAAGTACAGGAACTCCTGTCGGGCACAGTCTGCATCTAGGATGTAGGTAGACATATAAATCTCTACATGCATACCTCTGGGTGAATTTCACGCCTTCGTTACTTGTTCCTTCAACTGATGAGCCAGTGTGCCAGACCAGTTACATGGTTTTCCTTCTCTAGCCAATTAGTCCGGTGTAGCTACCCAACTCTATGGGAAGGTTTCCGTGCTTTCTTGGCGATATAGTCGAAAAGAAAATATGATCAAGTATTGGTATGCCTTCCTCAGTATCTTTGTCTTGTAGACCTGGTTGGGTGTCAGCCTAAATCGAGTTGGCTCCTTTACCTAATTATTCATAATTTCTCTGGAGCTAACACTGCTATTGGGTAAGCTGAATGGAGTCTCCATGATAGTCACGGGCTCTGACATCTAATACAGCTCATCATAATATCATTCCCAAAATGTCGCAAGATTCATCCCACTGACACTTCTCAAGGTCATCGTCTCGGGATCGGTGTGAGAGACGATTGAGTGTATCATGTCCACGCACAGGAACATGGGATATCTGCATGAAATCAGGTACAAGCCAGACTTGTGAATGTTCATGTACGCTTGACAGTCTTCGAGGTGCTCCCCAAAAGTGCATACAGATGTTTTATTGACCTCCTACCACTTCAGTTTTATGTCCTTATCTAAATACAACTTTGTATCTTCGTAGATCGGAAGACTAGAGGACACTTTCTCAACTACTACTCTAGTTGCATTACCATTGGTGTCCTGAGATCCTATTCTCATGGAAGCCATTGAGATAGATGAACACCTGAAAGATTTGGAGACAAGAAACATGCATGGCAAGAAATCTGTTAGTGAATTTACAAAGCAACTTTAGGGAATAGCACAACAAATTCCTAGGAAATTGATGGGCAAGGTTGCACAATTTCTTCTCGGAGGCTAGGTGAGTGGCTGCCAGAACTGCACAAAAGGTAGTCTGGGTTGTCTAGGAGGTAGTATTGGTTGCTATATCTATGCAATATGTAATCCAGACTTGCTGTTGGCTGTTAGGATTGTGCAATGCGCAATTCCAGCTGGGAGTGACTCCAGGCATAGGGATTGCATTACGCAATTTTCTGGGCCAACAGTCACTACCCCTTGAAAATGCATAAAGCACTCCTAGAGGGTAGTTCTAGGTAGAAATGCCCATTTTTGGAGAGAAAGGCAAAGGCTTCCTTCCTCAGATTGCGCAATCCAGTCTCAATGAAGGTAGAGATCGGGCCAAGTTTGGCTTGACTCGCGACAACTAACTGAAAGCAAATAAGACAGTGAGTGCATTGCGACACTAAGTGATAGCAGAAGTGATTGAAATAGTATGAAAACCATGAATGAAAGATTCAACAAACAGATCAACATGCATGTGGGTGAAGCGATCCGCTAATTTGACAAATGTTTGTGCAAAATAGTTTCATGCATGCAAAAATAGTGAGATAGCAACGAAAATTGAAATAGAGCTAGGATAATTTATTATACATGTAAACGATAGCAAGCATTCAAAGAAATCAACAAAACAACACTCAGACAAGTGAATACACAAAAAGCGAGAGAAATGTTGGAAAAGACAAGTTTAGGCCACTTGCCCGTGAATAGCTTAGCTAGATGTGTCAAAGAGTCTTGGATGTGTTGTGGGATGTCATAGATCTAAGATCAATGTGAAAGAATGAGCTCTGATGCATCGAATAAATAATTTTAGTCTCATGACGTGCATGCCACAAATCTAGGAAAAAGCGACACTTGGAAGGAAGTTTCTAAAACAACTTTACATGTTACCCACAACTACTAAAAATAGTTCCCTAAATCATGGGATGCCTTTTGCATGTTTCCTTTTGATATTTCGGGAAAGGCAAGTCATGCATGCATACAAGTCAAGTTTCCTTGGTCCTGGGTGGAACTGGTCAACCGGACTGCTCATGCATGCAGTTGCTCAACTGCTTGAGAAAAATGTGCATTTATGGCTGGGAGCTAGGCTGACTTCCCAGGTGGTTTGTACAATTTCTAGGCAGAGCAGCTGACTACTACCTAGATTTGCAAAAATTCTAGAATGAGCAGCCCTGCTGGGGAAATTTGCGCAATCTCTGTTGTGAGTGTTGGTTGGCAGAATTGTGCAATTCTGGAGCTGAGGAGGCTGCCAGACAGAATTTCAAAACTTCTGGAGGGAAGGCTAGTTTCCCTCCAGAAATGCCCAATTTTCTTGGGGAAGTTGCTCAACCTGGAGCTGGACCAAGTATGGGTGAACAACCTGTGAGGGAAATGCATCAAGTTGTGATCGACAGGCTGCCTTTGTGCATGAAAAACATTGAAGCTTGTGTACTTGACGAAGCAAGACAAGGTGCTTTGAAAGGTTTGTAGGGAGGCTCCAAAACGGGCCAAGGAAAAATTTTGGACGGTGGTTGTAGCCACTACAACGCTTGGCGACACACTGGTAGAACTCCAGCTCTCTAAATGAACCTTGTTTTTGAGAAGCACATCTAACACCTCTCGAAGTATTGTTCAGTTCTCAGCTTATCTTCGTTTCACACTAGCTTGATTGTAAAATGTAGCATCTGCCAAGCTCTTGGACGATTAACACACATTCCAAGCCAAGGCAACACAGTTGTTTTGATTAGGGTTGAGGGCTATTGGTGCACAAGTAGTATCGTCATCAATGTCTTAGTTTCATCTTTGGTGTTGCTCTGCTACTAGCAGGCCTGAACAGTTCCCCGATAGAGTCACATAGGAACACAAGCATGGCATAGTTTCTAGCGAGCCTCTTCAGTACCCTGGTGGAGTTACTCGCATCACCTCCCTACACAAGAAGCCTTTCTCTTCTTTCGCCTTATTCATTTTTAAATTTTGAATTTTTTTTACTTTTTATTTTTTTTCATTTTTCACAATTGTGTGTAAAACGTATTCATTTCAGAGGCAGAATAGGGATCCTGACTTATTGAGAGAATAAAATGTTGTTCTAGCAAAGAAGTAGTTTATTATATCTCTGACGTGCCTGTTAAGGTTTCCCCCCTAACCTTACTCTACTTGACGGAGCTGACAAGGTTTAACCGAAAACAACTTACAAGAGAAGGTGACACTAGTTAGCATGCAAGCGTTATGTTTTCACTAAGGTTCACTTCAAACAGTACATATTTTCCTTCGACATATCATGGACTAAAGTAACAAGTTCTTCATACAGAGGTAAGATGACAGATAGCCAAGCAGTGACAGTTGTACAAGCCCTCTTGTACTTCACCTAGCTCATTTTAAGAGTTATACATGGTTTCATGTAAAACTAACCTCCGAAAAAAACAAGCACACTATACGAAACAAGCGAACTAACAAACAACAAATCAAAGTAAGAGCAGAAGCAAAAGATAAAGAAAATCAAGTAAGAAAGCAAGAAATCAAACAATGTGAATAAGCAAACAAGCATGCAAGCAAACTGACTAAAAGCAAACAATACTCCTACTACACTAATGGTGCATGGGCCTGATCACGTGAAGTGATGTTTCTAATGTAGCCATCGACACATTGGTTGACCCATGTTGGTGAAGGCTTGGTCTGCGAGCAACCCAATTGTGCAAACTAGAAAGCAAGAAAGATATAACAATGAAGACAACCACACTTCATGTTTGATAGTGACCACAGGACATTAGTGAGTGCAAGTGCATGACGAGCAACCCGTGGACTTATAATGGTGTTGTGTGACATTGTGTGCATCTTTGAAGCACAAGAACACTCTTGAGTGAGACATGCAAGCAAATGAAAGAAACAAAGATAAATTGCATTGTATACATGTTGTTGCAATGTAAGATTCCTCCAATGCATGAGTGATGGTATCGTGCAGTTCGAGTGGAGGAAGTGTGGTCTATGTGTGAGATGGATCTTGAATGAATACAAATGAGTGATGAGGAGCCTTGGGTGATTGAACAATTTCATGATCGGAAGTGAGACTAACCCCAAGGGAGCGAGGACCTAACATAAGCATCAACATGGACTGAAGGGCCTCGACAGTCTTGGGTGTTTCAACTTCATCATCAGGTAGATCATCATAAATTAGTGGCTTCAAAAGATAAACTGTGATAGAGTCATGATCATGATCAAATATGGAAACAAATGGATCACGACCGCCACGATCAGAAAAATCAATGATTTCATCGGCATCCTCATGATCAAATGAATCATACAAAAGGGTAGATGAAAAGCGAACAAACTCATCCTCTGTGTTCCCAGAAAAGATAGATGAAAAATCAAATGGATTTTCAACAAATAACTTATCCTCTCCATTGTTGAATGATGGGCCATCATCTGGTGAGTCCTGCGAGTGATCAACAATGGGTGCACCCATGGATGACGACACACATGCGGAATCATGGATTGCAGTTTAACCAAAGATGTTAAGAAAGAACGGAGGGGGGTCGGATGGAAGGGAGTCCTCCTTCGCCGAGTGTTGATGCTAAAACTCCCACTCATACTCTTCATGAATGGCAGTGCATGTTGGTTGTGCAACACCAACTCCATCAATGGGTTGTTCCTCATTCACGAGTTAAGAGTCTAGAATGGATGACCACAAGACAGTATCATCTAGAGGAACACCCGACTGTGAAAAAGAAGGTCATAGAACAGAATGCGTATGAGAACTCGAAGGAATCACAACCAAATCTGCGCAAA
This sequence comes from Pinus tabuliformis, assembly GCA_031772625.1. NCBI lineage: Eukaryota > Viridiplantae > Streptophyta > Pinopsida > Pinales > Pinaceae > Pinus > Pinus tabuliformis. Next base: position 791,849,617 of record CM062815.1, on the reverse strand, counting down.
AATTAAGTGAAGTGATGTTGGGAGGATGTGAAATATGAAAATGTGTGTGAGCATGATCCTCAACATCACTTAGCAATGGTGGAGCTGTTAAATGAGAGGAAGGCAGATAGTAATTTGAGACAAGGACCACATCCACATGAGATTGTGCATCTACCACACTGAATAATGTTGAGCGAGGCTTGATCTCATGCTTCTTCTTGGGACGACATATTTCTTAAGGCAATACTTGAACAGTTCCAAAGATAGGAAAATTTCATCTCGCTCCTTGGGGCTTGAAACTGAATGTCACGGAAGCGCTACCAAAAATCAATAGCCAATTCATGCAGAGCCTTCTGTTGTTGTAACAATTTCTGGTCAAGATGGTCTGGATCAAAATGATAGAAAGTGTCTTCAATAAGATCACAGAAGTGCTCAAGTGAGTGGATGATGTCAGCCGGTAGGCTAACAACGACATGGATATTCACTAAGTGTATGTGCAAGCAGCAAGCTGTCTTGTTTGTCAGAACACCCATCTTCCTCATGAAGCATGGAAAGAAAGCCATGTAAGTACTGAAGCCAGGCCACTTTTCCTTCACCATCATACATGAAAGTGGACAAGAGATCGAAAATCTCCCCTATGATGGAGACATCTTCACGATTCCAAAAATATCGCGGGGGGAGAAGAGTGCAAGAATCCATGAAAGGTATGCAAAGGTTCAAAACTTGATGAGAGGACACAGCTTGTTATCTGTCCCTCCTTCTAGCGCCAGAAATGTTGACGGTGTAGGACCCACCAACATGTCAAGGCGATATCCCTGGTGAGAAGTCCTAATTAGACCTCAGACTATTTAGTGTAGGAGTCCCAACAATGGGTTGTAAAGCAATGCCTTGACTGCGATGTCGCACAGAGGCAAGTAAGATAACTCTTTCAGTAGCAAGGGTGTGACTGTTGCAGTGATCTAAGGACAGTGTATGCGAGGTTCTAACACATGGGGGGTGAGATGAGTGCACCCCTTCGTAACCTGTAATAGTACTCAGCTAGGAAGGGGAGACACAAGTGAAGATGCATCACAAGATGGAAATAAGGTTAGCTGACAATCCAAAGTGATGGTTAAACCAACAACACATCTGCAACAAGATTCATATAATTTCATACAAATAAGTTCATACACAACTACGTAAGTTAAACAACATACATTGCTAAGCAACTGAAACAATCCAACTACGATAACAACATATGCATGAAAATGTGCTAGCTCTTATTATATAAAGAAGTGTAAGTCTCAATTATACAATACATCCATGTAAACCTTCTAGCCCCAACAGTGGAATGTTACATCCACATCCGCCTGCTCCTCCAAATAGATGAACTAGCTCCATGTAGTGGAGAAGCCAAGGCACATTACAATACTGTCCATGCTCTTTTGAAGATAGTCTTATCAAAAGCTTGGCTTGTTGAAATCCCTTACAATGAGTTATGAGGGACTATTTATAGCAAAGGGTAGGGTGGCCCTTGTCATTCCCCTTTGTGATTGTTAAACTACCCTCATGACTCTTCACCTAGTCTATGACTGTTACATCCACTATTGACACTTGACTTACACTTGACATGACTCAACATTACAATGCACATGTACCCATGTGAACACAATGGCTTGAACAAGCCAAACTCGATAAAACTTTAACTTAGACAACTATAGAAGTCCAACTGCTCAACATCCTCATGTTGATCAACAATAACATATTGATACCAAGCTTTGTAGTCTCTGATAGTTCTGTGTTTTCCGTGGTGACATCCATCTGCAACCTAACCTTTCCCTCCATAGCATCCAGGTACACTGCTCGGGCTCCTCTGTCCAACTCATCTGAAAGCATGCGTATCATTGTCTTCAATGTTACTTGACCAGCCACATACTTGTGCATGATGTCTACACTGATAGGAAATGCACATCAACTCGTCGAAGTAGGAGTCAAGCCCTAGTCAGACTTGCTTCTTTTTCTTCACCTGGGTGGGAGTCTCGATTGATGGGATCACATGTGTGCACACCACAACATCCATACTCTTGAATACTCATGTATGGGAGGCCTACATGCTAGTGATGAACTGTGGGAGCTCTTCATAATTATGAATGTGACTCTAGATATGTTCCTCAGCTCGATCGCATTGACCCTCATCATCTTAGGCAATTGAAGTGGGGCTCCCTTGTACTTCATCATCCATGCTTGTATGTCATCAACAACAACATGCACATTCGTCAAGATTCGTGCTCTTCTAGCACATTGCTGTTGCCATCTATTGAGATGGATGACTTCGTTGTGCACGATACCGAACTTGGAGTACAATGATCACATAACTATATCAAGGGACAATACTTCATCTAGTATTGCCTTCTTCAGTTCAGCTCAGGCGGAAATTGTCACCAAGTCTCCTCATTGCTTTGTCATTTTTAGTTCCTTTTCCATTCACTCATTCTCAACTATTAGGAAGCGAACACTTGAGCTAGTGGCTTGGGCATACACTCTAGTTGCATTGGCTAAGGTAGCTAGATGTTTCCACACATCAGTCATGATCACTCATTCTTCAACTTGTGTAGGATATGTTTCATCTTTCAGAGTTGACACTCCACGAGACTACAAAACTCTATGATGGGATTCATCAAATGAGATGTTGTGCATATCTTCTTCCAGCTGATCACCAAGAATCGTTGTGCCTCCTTGGTCATCCGAGATTTTCTCCTCTTCTGGATGCATTAAAGTGGGTGAGTCGACCTCTTTGTGGTGAGGCATGAGGTCAATATCCTGTTCCAACTCCTGATGCCCCATGTCTGCATCTAGCTATTGAAGTGCCTCTTCTATCTCATGAGAAAAATCTTGCCCCTGTGATGGTTCACCCTGTTCACCTGATGCTGGCTGTTCATGTGAATCAACTACTTGTACTAGCTTTGCTTCGTCTGTTTTCACATGTTGCACCCCCTATTGTATCTGTTGTTTCTTCACTTCCCTCTCTTGTTTCCGCAACTCTTGTTCCTTTCGGAGTTGCTCTCTCGGCTCATGCAACTCCTTCTCTTCTTCTTCCATTCTCTTCTTATCCTTCTGCCTTCGCGCGATTCGCTTGTCACACTGCTACCTCTTTGCCTCTATAGCCGTAGCTGATTTCTCTACAAGTGGATCTACTCGAAACTTGCAGCTTTGCTCCTCCTCCATGCAATCGACAATCTTCCTCTTCCCTTTGTTGCGCAATGGATTCTTGGCTTTGCTTCCACTGCTGCTACTATTGGTGCGCTCTATGATTCTACGTCATGCTGCTTCACTAACAACTCCACAACGAAGCCGACCGGTTCATTGGGTCTGGAGAAACTGTCGCAATATCTACATGGTTCCTCCTCGGCCCAATGAAATATCTTGTAGATCCAGTTGAATTGAATTTCATGCAGTGATCCTTCACAATGCAATGTGGGTCATATAGATTGTAGCTTCGGAGGTCGAATGGGTACTTCTTCATCAGTTCTACTTCGACATCCATTTTCTTGATACTTCAGATCTCATATAACCCAATCCACAACGAAAGAGTGGGCCAAGGTGCCTTCTTTTTCCGATGCAGTCTAGATATCAATCCTGTCGAGATGTGATATGCTACTTCTTGCATGACGAGTACGTCCACGACAAACTTTGGCAAAACATGCGGAGGCTTCTCTGCACTAAACATTCAGACGAAAGTGTCGGATGGTGAGGCATACTAATATGCATGCCTATCAATGCCTCCATTGCTTCCTTTGACATGTAGGGTGGATCCTGTTCGAATATCATCCTATAGACAGGGTCGAAAAAATGATCAGACAACCGTGTGATTACTACTTTGAAGCTACACTCGGACAAAAACTTGAAATATGTGTTCACAGCAGTCTTCACTGGTGACCATGCGCACTCGAAGCCCAGGAACTCCTGTCAGGCATAAACTGCATCGAGGATGGAGGCGGACATGTAAATATATGCATGCATACCTTCGGGTGACTGTCGAGCCTTCGTTACTTGTTCCTTCAGCTGTTGAGCCAGTATGTCAGACCAGTTACATGCTTTTCCTTCTCTAGCCAATTGGTCCAGTGCAACTACCCAACTCTGTGGGAATTTTTCCATGCTTTCTTGACCATACAGTCGACAAGAAATTATGATCAAGTATTGGTATGCCTTCCTCAGTATCTTTGTCTTGTAGACCTGGTCAGGTGTCAACCTGAATCAAGCTGGATCCTTTACCCAATTCCTCAGAATGTCTCTGGAATTAGCATTGTTATTAGGTAAGCTGAATGGAGTCTCCATGACAGTCACGGGCTATGAAATCTAATACATCTCATCATAATCTCATTCCCAGAAGGTCGCAAGCTTCGTTCCACTAACACTACTCAAGGTCATTGTCTTGGTATCAGTGTGAGAGATGATCTAGTGTATCAGGTATGCACATGGGAACATGGGATATCTACATGAAATCTAGTACAAATTGGACTTGTGAATGTTCATGTACACTTGATGGTCTTCGAGGTGTTCCCCAAAAGTGCCTACAAATTTTTCATTGACCTCTTGCTACATCAGTTTGATGTCCTTATCTAGATACAAATTTGTATCTTGGTAGATCAGCAAACTAGAGGACACTTAACTGTTGCTCAAGTTGCATTTCCATTAGTGTCCTAAGATCCTATTCTCTTGGAAGCCATTGAGACATATGAACACCTAAAAGATCTTGAGACAAGCAACATGCATGGCAAGAAATCCGTCAGTGAAAACAAAGAAACTTCGAGGAATGGCACAACACATACCTGGGAAACTAATGGGAAATATTGTGTAATTTATTTTGGTAGGCTGGGTGAATGGCTACCAAAACTGTGAAAAAGGTAAGCTAGGCTATCTGGGAGGTAGGACTGGCTACTGGACCCGCGCAAAGTGCAATCTAGACTAGTTGTTGTTTGATGGGATTGCGTAATGCGCAATTCCAGCTGGGAGTGACTGCAGGCTCAAGGAATGCATTGCGTAATTTTCTGGGCCAACAATCACTGCCCCTAAGAAATGTACATTTCTGGATAGGAAGGAAGAGCCTTCCTTCCCTAGATTTCACAATGCAGACTCAGTGAATGCAGAGCCCCGACCAAGGTTGGCCAGACTCGTCGATGGGAAACTAAAAGCAAATCAGATAGTGAATGCACATCGGCACTAACTGATAATAAAAGTGATTGACAGTGTATGCAAACATGAATGAAAAATGCAGCAAATAGATTGACATGCATGTGGGTGAAGTGATTCGTCAGTTCGGTGAATGTTCATGCAAAACAAGTTCATGCATCTGACAGCAGTGAGATAGTAGCGAAAATTGAAACAAAGTTAGGACAAGCTAGTATACATGTAAGTCACAGCAAGTGTTCAAAGAAATCAAGCAAACAACACTCACACAAGCGAATACACAAAAAGTGAAAGAAATGATGAAAAAGACAAGTTGAGGCCACTTACTCGTGAATAGTTGAGCCAGATGTCTCGAAGAGTCTTGGATGTGTTATGGGATGTCAGCACTCCAAGATAGATGTGAAATAATGATATCTATGTGTCGAATAAATAAATTTGGGCTCATAACATGCATGCCACAAATCTAGGAAAAGGTGACACTTGGAGGGATGTTTCCAAAACAGCTTTGCGTGTAACCCTTGGTTGCTAAAAATATCTCCCTGAATCATGGGATGACTTTTGAACGTTTCCTTTTACTATTCATGGAAGAGCAAGGCATACATGCATGCAAGTCAATTTTCCTTGGTCCCGGGTGGAACTGGTCAACCAGATTGCGCATGCACAAAGCTGCTCAACTGCTTGAGAAAAATGCGCATTTCTGGCTGGGAGTTGGGTTGACCGCCCAGGTTGTTTGAGAAACTTTTGGGTAGAGCAACTGACTGCTGCCCAAATTTGTGAAAATTTTGGGCTGAGTAGCCTTATTGGGGAAATTTGCGCAATTTCTATTGGGAGTCTTGGCTGGCAGAATTGCGCAATTTTAGAGCTTAGCAGGATGCCAAACAAAATTGCACAATTTCTGGAGTGAATGTTTGTTTCCCTCCAAAAATGTACAATTTTCTTAGGGAAGTGTTGAGCCATGCAATAGGTATGTATTTACTCTTGATTACACTATCTTTTTCCTCTTTTCTTATCCATTTTGTGCCATGATATAATAACATATTGATAGGATTTTGATAAGGGATGAATGAAACTGCTCTTGATACGATTTGACCATCCAAACTAACTCTCATTGCTTTTTATGCAAAAAAACAGCAGATGGAACAGTTGTTGTTCCAAAGTCGGAACAACAAAAGCTAATCAAGGGAAATGAGGCGCGTCGTGTGCGGTCAAACCAAGGAACGAATCAAGAAGATCAGTGCAAGATGAAAGAATTGTCTGAAGATAGCATTTAGTTGTGAATCCCTCAAGATCTCCTGATCCTGAGGGATCACATTTATCTTTTTCCTTTTGACTATAAAGGGGAAAACTGAAGATGGATATCTCGCCTTTTACTTGAATTGTAATCTTAATTTACAAAATTATGATTCTGAAGAACGAGATCGTATTGTAATGACAAGTGACTTTGATGATTAATATATAACTTGTGTCATTGGTCATTCGGATATTCTAAAGTAGCTAAGCAGTATTCGCTGGTGGCTAGGGCCCAGTCTCTGGTGGATCTTATTGTTGTTCCTTCTTTTATAATTTTCCATTTCCTGAAAGTTTATTCTTCTTTACAGCTTTACAGTTGATTCACATTCCTTAATTCGGATTTTTGGTATCCATTTCATTAACGCGCAATTCTAATTGGTTTTATTTATTCATGTCATGTATTAAATTAGTCATCAGTTAAAGAATCATTTCTGGTTAATTAAAGGATAGAGTGTTTTTTATTATATCAAATGCTTTCCTTCTATCTAGTAGTTTAAGTCTAGCTAAAAGAGCTTAGTTAATGCTATGGTGATCTCGGTTGATTATCATTCGAATTGGTTGATTAAGATTGAATTATGGTTTTGTTTGAGATTGATTCATGATGCTTAGATGAATTACTTCCCTTAAAGATACAGGCTTTAGATTGATGATTACATCTGTTTACTCTTGTATTAAATTTAATAACTTATTTTAAAGCATTACTCTCTTGATTTATAGCTTGCACATATTGTGTACACTCTTGGAATAAAAAGACTTACCCAGGTTGATAATTAATGTGAGGTAATTAGGAGTTTTAAAAGACACCTTTTAGCACTCAACAGGAAGCTACTTAGCTTGCAGCTGAACCAAGTTCGAGTGAATAGCCTGTGAGGGAAATGCATCAAGCTGTGATCAACACACTACCTTTGTGAATGAAAAACACTAAAGCTTGTGTACTTATCGAAGCAAGACAAGGTGTTGTGAAAGGTTAGTAGGGAGGCTCCAAAACGGGCCAAGGAAAAATTTTGGAGGGTAGTTGTAGCTGCTACAATAGCTGGAACGAGTTTTCACGAGGGAGATTGTGAGATTTCATCATGTTGCAAAGAACATCGTGTCAGACAAGGATGTCAAGTTCACTTCCAGGTTTTGGAAAGAATTGTTTGCAGGCTTGGATACAAACTTGGCCTTCAGTACAACTTATCATCCATAGACAAATGAACATACGAAGAGGGTCAAAAAGATATTGGAGAATATGTTGAGGATGTATGTGATGCATCAGCAGGGGAGATGGGAGGATTACCTTCCATTGGATGATTTTTCTTACAACAATAATTATCAGGAGTCACTGAGGATCAGTCTGTTTGAGGCACTGTATGGGAAGATTTTTAATACTCCCATAAGTTGGAGTGCTCCATTGAACATGGTATTTATTTGACCAGACATGTTGGAATACATGGAAGATGAAGTTCAAGCTATAAAGAAGAATCTAAAGGCAACACAGGACATGAAGAAGAGTTATGCAGACCAACATTGGTTCGTTATGGAGTTTCAGGTTAGGGAGAATGTGTATTTCTACATCAATCATAGGAAGAATACCTTGAGGATTAGATCATGTTCCAAGTTGGCACCATGGTGTTGCGGGCCTTTCTAGATCCTTGAGAGGATTGGGCCAGTGGCCTACAAAATTTCACTACCTACGACAGTGAAAGTACATGATGTTTTCCATGTTTCATTGCTTAAAATACATGTAAAGGATATTGATGATGTTATTGATTTGAATATATTGCAAGTGGAATGAGAAGGATAATTCTATCCAGAACCTTAGTGCATATTGCAATGGAAACAATTCATGCTCCAGAATAGAGCAATTCAGCAAGTTAAAGTGTTGTTGAAGCACTTTGGGACCAATGAAGCTACATGGGGGATGGTTGATTAGATACAAGCTATGTATCCTTGTTGTGGGGAAAAATGCCTATGCAGGACGATCCTATCCACCTAAGGTGTGATAGTGCCTTAGCAACAAACAGAAACAACTATTCTAGTATTCTTCCTTTATGAATTAAGAATGAAGAGAGATGGATGGACTAACCAGTGTCTTCTATTTGTCCCTCGATCTGGTTTCTCTTCTCTTTGAGAGTTCCCAGCTACTTGCCTTCTCGCTCGCCCAGCTTCAACAGGTTTCTACAAGATCACAAGAAGAGAACACTACACAAAGACATAGATTCATATTCATAACTAGTTCAGGATTAGAAATAAACTAAACATACTAATGCAATCATACATCAAAGATACATCAGTATATAGGAGAAACCAAGATAGTTTTATTGATGAATAACAAGGTTCAGGAGGAGATACAACAAATAGAGTTCCAATCCAGCATCTACCTCACAGCGAATGAAATCCTTTCTTCACCTCCCTTCAAAGCATTAAGCACCCAATGATTCCAATCTCAAACCAACAACAATTATTTGCAATAACAAAATTCCAGCCTCTAGATCTCATGGAGAAGAGATCCATATATAGATGTTTGGAGTGAGGATGAGTCAGCTTGTGATCTGACTAGTGTCCTCTCTCTCTGTCAGTTCTTACTTCCACTTGGAGACTAAGAGCCTCTTACTCATCACTTAGTCGAACCCAGCAAGGCAAGTGTCATGGAGGAAGATTCTGGAAGCTTCCACAGTCTTGACACCTCTCACAAGAGACCCTGACATTTGTCATTTCCCGCTCAGCGCACCCTGGTAGTGCTTCCACCTGCGTTGCAATGCAACTAGCCAGTGTAGCCTCTGCATTTCAATGTAGGCAGCTAGTGGAGCTTCTGAATTGATCCTGAATAGATTTGTTTTTGAGCAGTTTCTGGTGGAGAACTTCTGTGAATTGTTGTGGTTTGTTAGCCTTGTTCCTCTAGGGGTGAGAACAACATGTTTAGGGACTTTGGATCCCTTGGATTATGGACATTTCATGCTTATAGATGTAAGGCACAAAAATGTCTATAACAGTTGCCCCCTAAAGTATGAGGCCGTTTATCGGGTGAAATGCTTTATTAGGAGGATCCGAAGTCCTTTCAATGCTGGGAGGAGACCTGTAATACAATATAATACAATACATTATTTTCATACTTTTTTCCATGATCTAGCTGAGGCGGGCATTCCCATGCTCAGCTTGATAAATTCATTTTCATGTACATATAACAGAGAATCGTCTGATGATAGACTGATGATTCTGATAGAGCCATCATCCTTTTGGTAGGATGATTATCTATGTTGTAAAGCTGTACATTTCTATGTCTTTATTTTCTGAATATATATCGCAGCCCGGATGGATGAAACTAGATCCGAGGTCTTCAATCTCGTCCGATCTTCACTCTAAGTACAAGTCGATCCATGTGAGAATTGCTCTGAAGTCGAACATGGAAAGACATCTCTTGATTACCAGTCAATGATGTAAACTGTTAACAAGCGCGAGAGGAATCACCGAAAATGAAGATGACCCTCAAGGTACTGCAGTACAATTCATGTGGTGTGAATAGAGGACTTGGCATCGAACACCAGGAAAATCCTTTCGGTCGAAGGTCATTGATGTGTACCTGTCGCCGGAAGTGAGAAACTTGCCATTGAGGCATGCAAGCTTCAAAGTACTGAAGGGGGTGTTCCTAGATCAACTTCTTGGATAATGAGCTGATGTCGACAAGAAGTGATCCGTCAAAGGAGGGCCTTAATGAATCCCACATCAATGAAACGGAACGGAGCTAATGATTTTGATGGAGGTGAAAACGATCTGATGACATATGATTCAGGGTGGCGGTCATGAAAGAGTATAATGTATGGTAGTGGATGGGACACAGGTGACTTCTCTGAACGACTTCTCTTGAACATATGGCGACACTTATGCGATGGATTGGTAGCATTACCCCAAATATGGATGGTATGGCGAGACCATGGCGATATGACCGGTTTTTGTTGGGAAAAGTATCCAATACGGAATGACCCTATCCCACTCTAAGGGTGATAGTTCCTTAGCAACAATCAAAGCAAAGCTATCTGAGATTACTTCTTTATGAGATGTAAAAGAGGGGAGAAAGAGATCCACTAACCGATGCCTTTTGCTAATGGTTGATCCAATCTTCTCTCCTTGCTGCTTGCCCCCAGCTCCTTGCTCTTTCACTGGCCCAGCTACACCAAGATCCTGCAAAATGGCAAGAGAGGGAAACTACAAGAAGCATACATTCATAATTGATTCAAGGATTAGAATAAATCAAATATACAAGTATAACAACACACCATTGAGACACATGCATATAGAAGAACCTCAAATGCTTTATTAATGGAAGAAGTAAGGTTCAGGAAGTGATACAACCATAAAAGGCCCAATCCAGCATCACCTTCCCAGCAGAAAGAAATCTCCTCTTCACCTCCTTCAAAGCAAATCACCCAATAGTTCTAAACTCAAAACAACAACAATTCTTTACATTCACAAGATTCCAGCCTCCATAGACCTTATGAGAGAGATCTATATATAGGATTTTTGGAGAAAGGATGAGTCAGCTTGAGAGCTGACTAGTGTCCTCTCTCACTAAAGTTATTCTTCAGTTCTTGAGTCCACTTGGAGGTTCTTGCTTCCTCTTGGAGATCTAGACCCTCTTACTCATCACCAGTCGAATTCCATGATCCAAGTGTCATTTTGGAAGCTTCCTGGGCATTGACACCTTGAGGAATGACTGTGCCACATGTCCAAACTCGCCCAGCGCAGGTAGCCTTCTTTGCAGTTGACATTCAACGCAGGTAGACAGTGGAGCAGTTGATATTCAGCGCAGATGCTCAGTGGAGCAGTTGACATGATCCATAATTGCCTTGTTTTTGAGTGTTTTCAGGTGGAGAACTTTTATTCAGTGCTGTGATTTGCTGACCTTGTTCCTCTAGGGGTAGGAACAACATGTTTAGGGACTTTGGATCCCTTAGATTATGGAAATTTCATGCTTCATGCTGTAAGGCACAAAAATGTCTATAACACCGGTGAATGAAACAACCCAACCCGATTGTGGTACGGAGGAAAAGTGTCATGTTCAAGAGCGACTTGCTACCATCAAAGTTTTCTTGAGTTTCTCCCAATTTTTCCCCAGTCATTGCTGACCAGTACCTCTTTATTTTTGTCAAGCTTGAGGAGGATAACATATGATTGTTCTATAACTTGCCCTTCGGGCAAGCCCATTGCTATGTTTTAACGAGCCTAGCGATAGTGAAACTCGTTCTCGTCTAAAGACAAGTTTGCCGCTATTTAATGCTTTTAACGAGTCTAACGACAAAGATAACTCGGTCCTTTTCATTTTTAGAGAGTCTGAAAAGGTACATAAAGTTAACTCCAAAAGTCCTTTTCGTCATCTAATCCCTTAAGTCCGAAAAACTATAAAACAATACAGAAGGGATGAATTTTTGATATCTTTAACGAGCCGAATAAAACAAGTGCTCGATCTTTTTGTGCAATAATCCCTCAAGTCCAAAAAGATTAAAATCTAGAGGAGGGATAGCTCTTCCGATCACTTTATCGAGCTGGAAGGCCAAAACTCGGCAATCTTTTCATATTTCACGAGTCAGATGAAAAGAGCTTAAAGAAGACTCGTCTTTTGAGGAACGAGTGATAAAATGGGTTAGCAGCTGATTCCAGGTACGGGTTGGAATTTTCCAATCACGGCAGTGTCACAAGGATGGCTAGTGAAATCACTCTTCACAACTGTTCCTCAAAATGGGTAAACAATCATATGGAGGTGAACGATCGGCTAATGGAAAAGTGGAGGTGATGGGAAAACACGACCAAGGCTTTAATGGCTGATGATATTACGTTCGCGGTGGTTATTTACCGGAATAGTTCATTTTTTAACGAGCTTAAATGCGGAAAAACACTGCTCAGTCTTATGTTTATTTTTTAACGAGCATGAACTATGCGCTAAAACTGCTCGATTTTATGTTTATTTTTTAATGAGCATGAACTATATGCTAAAACTGCTCGATGATAAGTTTGCATGCCCCCAGCATAATAACGCAAATCGAGGTGCATGCATATTGGTCACTATTTAAGCATAGTAACGCTTGAGGTACAACCCATTACGAGGTTGCACCAGTGGAATTCCGTCATAATCCATTAACTCGTAGGCTCCTTTTGCTAACACTCGTTTAACAATATAGGGGCCCATCCATAAAGAATTAAATTTACCTGCTCCCAATTTATCGGATTCTTGGTCGTAAAGCAAGACCAAGTCACCTTCTGAGAAGACACGGGGTTTGACATTTTTGTCGAACTGCGCCTTGACTCGTTTCTTATGGGCTTCGTTAGCCAACGCGGTATCACGACGGGTTTCATCCAATTGGATTAATTCCAAGAAATGGGCCTCTTCTCCTGAAGTTCCGGGGAGGAGATCAATTGCGAGTTTAAGAGACAAGATTTCACACTGGACTGGTAAGACTGCTTCCAGGCCATATACCAGTTGGAAAGGCGTGAACCCGGTCGCATTCCTTACCGATGTTCGGTAAGTCCACAAGGCTGAGTACAGGATTAGGTACCACCTTCTTTTGTGAACTCCGATCATCCTTTGCAACATACGCTTCAGGACCTTGTTGATCGCTTCAACTTGTCCGTTGGCTTGCGGATAATACAGGGTAGAGCTGTCATGAGATAGCCCTAGCTTGGTAGCTAATTCAACCATCATGTTATTGCGAAAATGCGATCCATGATCCGTAACTATAGCCTGTGGTACGCCGAATCTGGCGACTACATGATTGAAAAAGAAAAGGGCAGTTGTTTCACCAGTGTTATCTAATGTAGGAATCGCCTCGGCCCATTTGTTAAAATAGTCAACGACGACTATAATATACCCATGCCCCCCGGTCGAGGTGGGGTTACATGTCATGAAATCGATGCCCCATTTGGCGAAAGGCCCAACAGCAACTATTGGTTGTAAAGGTGCGGGTGGTCTTCTGGTTTTTCTATCAAAAATTTGACAAGCATGGCAACTTCTGACTGCAGTTATGCAATCTTTGAACATGGTTGGCCAGAATTATCCTGCTCGTAAGATTTTTTGTGCTGTAGCATATCCAGATTGATTCCCCCCACACGCGCCTGAATGACACTCATTCAGGGATTTTCGGCTTCCTCGTGGGTGAGGCACCTTCTCAGAACCGTATCGACACCACGATGGTAAAGTGTATCACCGACGATCATGTAGTCTTTTGCTTGGTATCAAATACGTTTTTGTTCTGAGTGGGAGGTGTTTGGCTGAAATCTTTGGGTTTGGAGATAAACAATTATATCTCCATACCACTCATCGCTTGTGGATATCAGAAACAAACTTTCATCCACGATTGATTCTTGGGATGTTTCATCATTGGATGACGATGGGAGATCGCATAATAATTCTGCGAAAACTAAAGCTTTCTTTGATTTGGATTTTACAAATTCCAGATCAAACTCTTGAAGGATCGCTATCCATTTTGAATATTTGCCCCCCAGCAACTGTCGTGACAATATATAAGTCATGAGGTTGCAATCCGATAGAATGGTAGTTTTCCGAAAGAGGACATAATGTTGAAATCTTTGTATCGCTTGAACAGCAGCAAGCGCTAGCTTTTCAACGTAAGAATATTTGCTTTCTGTATCATTTAAGTTTTTACTTAAATAATATATAGGATGTTCAATTCCATCGACTTCTTGAACTAAAACCATCGCAATGGTCGTATCCGCTGCAGCCAGATACAGGTTAAAATCTCTTTGGTAGTCCGGGGCATACATTAATGATGCTTTTACTAGAGAATCTTTCAGAGCATCAAAGGAAGCTTGCGCCACCTGATCCCAGACAAAAGGTACATCCTTTTTCAAAAGATGAGTATAACCTTTAGCAAGTTCTACGTAATTTGGAATGAATCTCCTCAGAAAGTTTGCTTTCCCTTGGAGTTTCTGAATCTGAAGCAAATTTGAAGGTGGAGGCAAATTTATGATTGCCTGAACCTTACAGGGGTCGAGACGAATCCCGTCCTTGGAGACTATAAAGCCAAGTAAACGACCAGAACTGACGCAAAATACACATTTGTGTGGATTGAGTCGTATCTTGTAGTGTCGGAAACGTAGAAATATCGCCCTTAAATGCTGCGGATGATCAGTTCGCTTTTGCGAGTGAGACGGAAGGTCGTCGAGATATGGTTGAATGATGTTCTTGATGTCGTGGAAAGCATAATTCATTGCCCTCTGAAACGTCGCCCCAACATTCTTTAAACCAAAGGGTAATTTTCGATATGCGAATGTGCCCCACAGACAAATAAATGCAGTCTTTGACTGGTCCTGTGGGCGGATATTTATTTGATTATACCCGGAGAATCCATCCATAAATGGGAAGATTTCACATCCAACGCATTCATTAATTATCTGGTCGATGAAGGGTGTAGGGTAGTTGTCTTTTGGACAAGCTTGATTTACATCCCTATAATCGACGCACACTCTGATTGTTCCTTGTTTTTTCATAACAGGGACAATATTCGATACCCAATCGGTTAGAGGAACCGGGTAGATGAAACCAGCATGGAGAAGTTTTTTAACTTCTGCCTTAATGGCAACGGCTTTCTTGGGGTGCACCTGCCGAAGCCGTTGTCTTACTGGTTTGACATCAGGATACATCTTAATTTCATGTTCAATGATACTCGAGTCGATGCCTGGCATTTCATCATATGACCAAGCAAAGACATCTCTGAACTCGCGAAAAAGAGCATTATATATTTCCAATTCTGAAGGAGAACAACATTTGCCAGCATAAATATTCTCTACAACATCTGTTTTGGTCGAGATATTTATGGCTATAGTCTCTTCAATATTGGATAGGTTCCGCTCGGAATCCACCGTATTTACAGTATTTGATAGGAATTCAAAGACTGAAGGATGATAAAGGTCATCCTGAGTATCTTCTTCACAATCTGGAAGAAGGGAACGATGGTGGCTATCATTCCATGGTGCCCCCTCAATCAACATTGATTGTATGATTCCTTCGTCGGTTCCATGCACTCGCGACCAAGGATCCAAGGGGGTACCATATTCTCTAGACCTATCTACCCAAACGCACGATGAGCGTTGATTTGGGTTCGCCTCCCAAGCTAGGAATATTGATTGCTACAATATTTCCGTTGGGCTTGGGGGCAAAACCATTGCATGATCCATGTTAGTATCGTCTTCTGAAATCTTTTGTGTGGAAGATATCATGTTGCAGGCTCCTACCAACGCTACTTGTCCAATATAGATTGGAGGTGGAAGCGCGAAAGTTCCCATTAATGTGGGGTCTTTCAGTAGGCCTACTCCGATATTTTGAAGCGAACGGTTTCTCCCATGGATCATTGGAATGCTTCCCGTAACTTGAGAACCATTGGGGAGGAAGTTTTGCTGGTCAACGATTATAATCCCTCCTTGGAAAGGGAATGCAATCTTTCTAAAATAGGTCGACACGACAGCTGCCATGGCATAGATCCATGGTCTTCCTAGTAGGATGTTGTAGTCAAGGTTCCCATCAATGACTTCGACATCTATTGCTACTGTTTTCCCTCCTAGTTCAACTTTCAAGTTATTCAAGATACCATATGGGGTATACGATCGTCCATCAAATGCTTTTAATGTTGTCGAAGATCGCGACAAGGTTGGAGATCCTAATGTTTTCCAGCAGCTCATCGACATAATACATGTGGATGCCCCCTCATCAATAATTGTTCAATGAACGGTTTTGTTGAGGGCTTTCACTTGAATAAGGAAAGATAGTTGAGCTGGTAACTGAGGATCGCATCCTTTATGATCGAAGGATACAAGATTGGAATCCTTTGGGTCAACCCCACCGATAGCTGATAACAAAGCTTGCCTTTGGGATGGGCAATTTTGTAATACTTCAAGAGTCGACATAGCGGATGGCGATTGGGCCAAATCTTCCACTATGTTATAATGCTGCGCTACCCTAGCGCGAGGATTAAATGTCGACTTGTGTACTACTCCCTTTGGCAGTTTTATTGTTAATTCAAGAATTATTGGTGGTGTTACAACTTCTGTCGAAGTTGTTGTCGAACTACTTGGTTGATCTTTATCCTTGTTGTTTGACAGCTGTGGATTCCCGTAATCTTTGTTCCTTGTCGAGATCAAAGCATCATTTTGCTGTTTTGAAACCGACAACATTAGCACTTGAGACGGGGAAGCATCTCCACTATCAACCAGATTTGTTCCTGGATTTGGAAACGGATTAGTTAACACTACTAAGGTTTTCGAACTCTTAAAGAATTTCTTCAGCTCAGCTTTGTATGGACACTCCCTTATCCAGTGATCCTCATCGCATATACTGCATGGATATTTCCTATTTCTAGGAGGGTTCGAAGAAGGTTCTTCAGGTGATGGCTCATCCTGTTTCTTCTTCTTCCCTTTGTTTTGTTTCTTCTTGCTTCCTGGTTGTTTGGTTTCTTTTCCCTTATCTGTCGATACGACATTTACTTCCGAAGAAAGAATTTCGTCTTTTTCATTTTGATCTGAAACCTTACGGGCTTTCTTGGATGTAGCCTTTGTCGATTTCGCGTTTGTCGTGCCAATCACGCCATCGCCGGCATGAGAGTCATTCTTTGATTTAGGAGGAGGAGGAATTGATAATTCCGGTCTTCGGGCATTAGGTATTTTGTCTTAAAGCGTGCCAGACTGAGTATAGACCAAGACTAGATATTGCGCACGAGCGATAACTTGCTCTTCCGTTACGACCCCCCCCCTTGGCCACATCTTCCGTGACGGTAGGAAGTAATGACTTTATAAACCATTCAGCTAACAGCTGATCGGGAATGTATGTTTTCACCATCCTACGACGACGCTGCCACTCATGTATATGATCAGATATGTGAGTGGTCGTTGTCTGTTTGAAGTTGGTAAGGATTTCCGTTCCCGTTTCATACCTTATAGGTAATTGAAAATGGGTCAAAAAGGTAGTGGCTAAGGTGCTGAAATTATCGAACGAAGCTCTAGGTAATTCAATATACCATTTAGCAGCTGGACCCGTTAACGTCCTCTGAAAGAGGCGAAGCCTTATCGAATCATCGTTTAAGGTGTTTGACGAACACCATAGATGAAAGGTCATCACGTGATTCGATGGATCTTCACCCGGATTTCCATTAAATATAGGAATGTCTGATGGAAGTTTGTGTGGAATCGCTGGCCACCATGGGGCGTAAGCAATTGGATCGTTTGTTAACCGATGTAAATTAGGTAACTCTAGAGTTTCCACGAATGGTAACTGCTGGCTCAGGTTAGGTGAAGCATACCCAGGATACGATGGGATCGCCTGATCAGTTGATCTTTGCATACCAGCATAATGCAGCTGATGCTGGTATGACTGGTAAGGTTGGTGGACAAAACCATTATAAAATGGTTGATTTTGACTGTTTTGAATGTACGGTTGCCCACTATTTGCAAAGATCTGTTGTTCAGAACCTTGGTATACTTGTTGGAATTGTGGTTGTTGGTATTGCACCAGCCATGGTTGAGAATCCATGTGCTGTTGCGCTATACTAACCGTTGGACCAAGGTGTGGGGTAATTGTACCCATTTGGACCTGTGTCGCCCCACTAGTTGGCGATTGTGGTTGAGTCGCAGGGTCAAGGGGCTGTTGCATTACAACCTGAGAAATCTGAGGTTGACATACAACAAGAAACGTTTGAACTTGTGACACTGTCACAATCACTGGTGTAGTTGGGATGTTCGACATAGGTACACACTGTTGCATCGAATACACAACCCTTGGTTGTTGAGGTAGCATAGGCATCCAACCGATTGAAGCAATTCCAGTGTAACCTGAACTTTGTTGTGAACTCCCGTATGGATAGCCTCCCGGAGGGGGTAATGAAAGGGCATACTGCCCCCCATACGGTGGTGACCCGGCACTGAAGGGGATTGTTTGCCCTTGGGGACCAGATTGCCCAAATTGACCTCCAAACGGATCAATTTGTCGAGTTTCAACATAAGAGTTGCCGGGTATTACTCTGGAAGAACAAACAGGAACAGACCATACTGTCGTAATAGCCCCTGAGTGGGCTCCTTCCAGCGGTTGAGAGCTAGTTGGGGACAGATGGTATGCTGGCGAACATTGTTGGAGTGACGGCAAGGAGTTCTGCTGTCACTGTGTCAGGTGCCACAGTCCTAAATGTTGACGGTTGTTCAGACATATTTAGTCTATCCAAGAGATTCCCTAGCGATTCTACAGGAACTTCCGCTGGTGGTAGACTAACTTTTGAAGAAGGATATAGAGTGACCCCGACTCCAAAGTGAGTTGGAGTACTTGTTGGAGGGTCTTCTACAATTTCTTCAATCGCAATCAGACCAGGTGGAAGAGGAAGACCATCAGGTCCGTAAAATATTTCTGGTGCCAAATAAGGGGTTGTATCGACAACGACAGATGTTTGAAGAGCACCACTCTCCGGACCGGTTACTGATGGAACTGGTTCGGTAACACAAGTGTTTACTCTCAAACTAGGATCAGTATCACTGTCCCTCTGTGGCTGTTGAACTTCTTCTGTAGAGGCAGGGATTCTAGAAATGTTTGGAGTAACCGGAACCTCCGGTGTCGTCGGAACACTTGTTCTAACTTTAAGAGGAGATTTGGAACTGGTTAAATGAGTTCGCTTTGTCCGTACTGGCTTCGATTCCGGAGACAAAGACGGTTGACTCGTAAGTCTCCGCGAACGACGGGGTTTGAATTGACTTTCTTCCACGATTGCGGATTACTCGATCAACTAAAATAAACTGGGGAAGTACGTTTCCGAATTGAATGAATTTTAGACGCTTTTAGACACAACTTGGTTTTTCAATTTTAAAGAGTCGAGAAAAAGCTAAAGATGACTCTAGTCTCCTTCGATGTTTTAACGAGCCCGAAGTGACAAATGCTCGGATGGACTTTTTCCGTTATAGAGTCTGAAAAAGGCCAAAAGGAACTGCTCTGGAGTTCTAGGTAGAGGGTGTGCCAAACTTTTCACAAAACCGCAGAATACTTTTTAAGGTACGGGCGGTCAATCTTCCTGAATGCTGTGTTCAGTGCATTGCGATCAGTAGGGCGACCGACACGGCTTCCTAAGGATAAAGGTTTTATGCCTATAGGGGTCTCCCAATATATACTCGACAGTACGTGGGATCACAATCCGTACTGGCGCTATCGTCCCTCAGGAGGAATCACCCACCATCAGCGAGATCGACAGTCACCAGGCTTTACAACACCGGAACACGTCTCTAGCCTAGACCTCTATGTTGTGCATTATGTTACAAAGCATTATTAAGTTCATTCAGTTTATTTTATGTTGATCTTTCTTAGAAGTTTTCCTTTTGAGGTTCACCACGAGATGTATAGACAACTTCCTAAATGCAATCTAAAAGATGATAAGCAAATTTTATCTCTCTTTTTAACAATGAAAATCCTAGCTACAAAGGGAAAAGAAAGACACCATCTTTTCTCAGAGAGGAATCAGCACACTCTAAATGCACTTTCCCTAAATCAATCATGCAAACTATCAAGATGCAAATGCACAATGCAAGTGTTTGTTTTCCGCTTTCTTAATATTGATGCCTAAAAAGAAAGCTTTTTGCACAACTTTGACTTTGCTTTTAAATGACAAATACAAACAAGTTTACTTTTTCGAAATCAGAAAGGGTAGAAGAGATTACAACACTTAATGATTTTCGAAATGAATACTTGTTTTGACACTCAAAAGAGACAAACTCAAACCAAAAGCAAAAATGAATGTATAACCAACTGTAAACAACCAATGAACTCTCTCCTAAGATCACAATCAACAGATCTGAATCAAGGGCTACATGATGACTATTTCACTCTTGCAATGGAAAACTGTAAATGACGCCAAAAACACATAAAAACACTCACAGTATTTTTGTACAAAAGGAGGCGGAATTAAAGCAGAGAAAAGGGCTATCAGACAGGTACCTATGCTGGTTACAGGCTGCAAAAATCAGAGATCAAAACAAGGAGAAACAGAGTAGAGAACCCCAGCTGCACAAGGCCTAATTGGATCAGCGCACCTGTATAACAGGGAAACTGAATTTCAACACAGGTAGCCTTCACGGGAATTGCGTTGAAATGCAAAGTCTCTTCACAGAGCCTGCGCTGAAGGAGAAACAAGAGCTCCTCACTAGGTTCTGGGTCACGGTTTGCTATTTAATCTACAGTTTCAGGCCAAATCAAAGCAACAAGAAAGGTACAATCAAAGGGATGATTTGAAGGAGGGCTAAGATCTATCACAAAGGATCATCAAATCATTTGTGAGTCCATTGTTCAGATCATAGACAAATCCAGTGATTGGATCAAAGCAGCAACTGTATACTTTGCATCTGAAAATAGCAGATGCAGTTCGATTGCTGCTCTTGAGTCTATGAAACAAACAATGATAGAAACAAAAATAAAATGACTAAACAGATCTCCCCAGTGGAGTCGCCAATTTGTTGTGGGGAAAAATGCCTATGCAGGACGATCCTATCCACCTAAGGTGTGATAGTGCCTTAGCAACAAACAGAAACAACTATTCTACTATTCTTCCTTTATGAATTAAGAATGAAGAGAGATAGATGGACTAACCGGTGTCTTCCTTTTGTACCTTGATCTGGTTTCTCTTCTCTTTGAGAGTTCCCAGCTACTTGCCTTCTCGCTCGCCCAGCTTCAACAGGTTTCTGCAAGATCACAAGAAGAGAACACTACACAAAGACATAGATTCATATTCATAACTAGTTCAGGATTAGAAATAAACTAAACATACTAATGCAATCATACATCAAAGATACATCAGTATATAGGAGAAACCAAGATAGCTTTATTGATGAATAACAAGGTTCAGGATGAGATACAACCAAGAGAGTTCCAATCCAGCATCTACCTCCCAGCGAATGAAATCCTTTCTTCACCTCCCTTCAAGGCATTAAGCACCCAATGATTCCAATCTCAAACCAACAACAATTCTTTGCAATAACAAAATTCCAGCCTCTAGATCTCATGGAGAAGAGATCCATATATAGATTTTTGGAGTGAGGATGAGTCAACTTGTGATCTGACTAGTGTCCTCTCTCTGTCAGTTCTTACTTCCACTTGGAGACTAAGAGCCTCTTACTCATCACTTAGTCGAACCCAGCAAGGCAAGTGTCATGGAGGAAGATTCTCGAAGCTTCCACAGTCTTGACACCTCTCACAAGAGACCCTGACATTTGTCATTTGCCGCTCAGCGCACCCTAGTAGTGCTTCCACCTGCGTTGCAATGCAACTAGCCAGTGTAGCCTCTGCATTTCAATGCAGGCAGCTAGTGGAGCTTCTGAATTGATCCTGAATTGACTTGTTTTTGAGTAGTTTCTGGTGGAGAACTTATGTGAATTGTTGTGGTTTGTTAGCCTTGTTCCTCAAGGGGTAGGAACAACATGTTTAGGGACTTTGGATCCCTTGGATTATGGACATTTCATGCTTATAGCTGTAAGGCACAAAAATGTCTATAACAATCCTTCATTATTTTCTGGTTGAGGCAAAGAAAATTTGGCATATGTACATATTAATGTATGATTTTTATTGTAAATACCACGATGCGTTGTGTTATAAAGCTCCAGTAAGAGGTATGTTTGTCATGTTTTCATGTTTTTCATGGTGGTTTTTATTTTGAGCAGGTTTTTCATTGTAAATATTGCAACGATTTGGGTTATGTTGGATTCTAATCCTCTATGGTTTGTTGTGGAATGTGAACAACCACTGGAGTTCAAGGGACCACTTGGAATATGAATCCAAGGTTCACAACAATGTACTATAAATATCTATCATTGTGAATAAAAGATGAAATTCAATGTTTATCATTCCTATTTTGTCTCTACCATTGTCATGTTTAACATGGTATCAGAGTGTGCATTCTCCTACCCTGCTCCATTTTGAGCCACTGATTTTGTGATTCTATGTGCATTAAAGTTTGGTTATCAATCCTACATTTGATGAATATCCTATCAGGTAAATTTTAGCTGCATTCTCTGCCTTAGTAACTCCTTTCTGATGCTCTGTTTGTTCTAACGATCTTCTTTCTGATGCTATATTAGGTATAATGCCCTGACATCTTTGCTTCACTTATACACATAATGTTCTAGCCTGTACACCCACATCGTTGTCTTCTGGTGCATTGGTTGAACTCTATTGAATCCTTGTGCATTGAGCCAAGTCCCCTTAATTGATTCATTAATTAAGAACATGTCTTGTTGCTTGATTCTTTAATTCATGTCATATAGGTTGGCCTAAGTGAATATAACTGTCATATACATTACATTCTCCACTCTCTCTTTTCCATCTTCACCATCCTCTTATTCTCCTTCTGAGATGCTCTTCCATTAACCTGTTGGTTTTCACTCAAAGAAGATTTGTTGTCCCCAGTTTCTCAAGCAACATCATTCTCAGAAGCACTTGAGCTACTCTACTCAGATTCTGTTATGTTATTTTCTAAATCCCTATCCTATCTTTCTCTAGATCTCTGATCAGAAAAGATTGAAACTGGAAAATACCTTTTGGAGTCCAATTATGGAAGTGTTCAATATCCGTTGGGGTAGATATTCTCCTACGCGGGATTTCTAAGGAATGCGACCTGGAGATGATTGAGACCTTATGTGCCTGCGGGACGAGGGTGAGGATCACCGCCTACGTGTTGGGAGGAGTTAGGAGAGTGGGTGCCCTAATTGGCCTATAATTCACTGGCATAAGGCCACAACCATCTCCATTTAGGAAATTCGTGAGTGCTCTGCATGGGCAGCAACTACAGGCTGTCATGAATGGAGGTGATGGAGATTGAAATGAAGTGCCTTTGGCAGTGTGGTTTTGTTCCATGGGGTTCTCTACTTCTCTTTGCTTCTGAGAGTAGCATTTTTCTGGTGTTGATGCCATGTTATTTGCTACTTCTTCTATGGCTAGCGTTTCCTTCAGTGTGGATTCCTCAATATTAATTTTGGTCTGGAGGAGCATGTTTGTGGTGATTATTTCTTATGCTTTGGACCAAACCAAAGTCGGCAAGATTGGATTTCAAATGTTAACATATGTAGAATGCCTCAATCCATTCTAGTTTGGTTACTGGTGCTCCAATTCCTTTTTGGTGAGAAGGTAAAGTTGTTTTCTGTCTTGCTCAGGTTTCTTTGCCATCCGCAAATTTCTTATAACAAAATCTAAAAATATTTGATTTAAAGCGGAAAATATGGAAAAAAAAATTGCTTTGAAGCGGTAAACCTAGAAAACATACATTTAAGCGACATATCTGAAAAAAGCAATCTTTCTTGGCAAAAAAAAAATTATTTATTTTCTCTCCCTCCATGAAAGTTATTTGGAGGGTTGTACATTTAACAGAGTGCTTTTAGATTGTTGTAAGATTCTTTTGATTGCTAGTGGTTTAAAACATTTTCATTGTTATTAGCCCGCTTTGGGAAATTATTGTGATTCACTCTTCTTGAAGATCACTTTACGGGATATTTTTTTGGACCGTTGGATGAAAGCACAGATGTTGTAAAAGTTGTTCAATGTGTTTTCGATTATTCGTTTAAGCTCTAAATTTTTTCTTACCGTGTCTTTATTTCTTTGAAATAGCCAAATGTTATATTAAATATTGTACAAAGTGTGAAAAAGGAGCAACTATGGTATATGTTTTGATGATATCTATAAGAAGATAATAGTTGAGACAAAGGTTGTAGGGTACTATCTACGATGTTTTAAAGAAAAAGATTCAAACATCCATCCAAAGTATGGAAAGAAGGTTCGAATGTCTGTGACTTGTGCATTGACACATATTCCTATGCGTTGGTGTTTCATTTATATAGTTGAACAATCATTCATTGTCATATGCTTTGAGGACTACATTAGTATAATATTATTTGATTGCATTGGCTAATGAGTTGAATTTAAGAGCATATCAAGATTCATTAAAGAGTGTGTAGAAAAGCATTTAAAAAAAAAGTTGTAAGTTGCAGCTACTATAAAAAAAACGAGAAAGAGGGTTTTGTGCAATTTCTAGCTTAAGATATTATTTATAAGGGTGGAGAGAATGGCTAGAGTTGATCATGCATTATAGTTTCTAAATACTCTAATTCATTCCATTGTTCATGAGATGCTCCAAATCACTAAGGACACTCTCTCTCATATTCGAACCTATTTACAAAATGCAAAAGAAAACATTGAATTTTTGTAGCTTGAATCACAAATACAACAAGATGAGTTACAGAAAGAATAGTATGAACCTATTTTTGTTCAAAACATTGAGACAGGCATCCATAAACAACGAGTAAGTCAAATCAATAATGTTCAGGATCAAGTTCCCATTGGAGAAGCAGATTTGAATACTGGTGTGGAAATTCAATATGCACTTCCCAAGCCAATCATCAAACCTTCATAAGAGCTTGTGAACAACAAGCACATAACAAGTCTTGGATATGATAAAAAGGCATCCTTTCATATTCCAAACTATTCCAATCCAATTCAATTTCAAAGTGTTGGGTTTATTCATGGTTGTTCACCTTCACTTTTTCTAGATTTCGCTCCTCCACATTCGCATTAAAAAGTTTTTAAATGACAACATTGGGACTGAGTTGGTGATATGAAAGATCACTATTTTTATCTTCATACATGCAAGCATTGTGGTCAGCTTACTCATTCTTCACACAGATGCTTAAAAACAAGCCTTCGACAAGAACAGAGATTCATATTGGATGGATTGCTTTTGGCAATGGGCTTCAACAACCAAGAAGATATTTCACTCATACAACAGGATTCATTCTCAAATATTGAAAAGCCTTGCAATTCAGATCTCTTCATATTCTCACCTTGTATTTGACAGGGGGGAAGTGATAGTCATATACAAGTTTCAAAGGCACATCAAGTGATCCTAAGCCACTACCTACCATACCAAATTCATAGTTTTTAGCCAGAGACAAAGATGCCCCTGAGCATGCCTTTGGTTGGTGGTCAGCCTTACACCATCTATGCAGGGTTCAGACATCTGTATAGATAATTAGGGACACTTCCTGTAGCATAAGACTTCAGCTTCTTGCTAGTTTTGGAAGAGTTCTAGGGATTTCACTAATCATTTCAAAGTTGGTGGTCATCCTTAAACCATCATAGTTTGAGACCTCTATTTTCAGGTTGAGCTTCTCCCTTTTCGTGAGGGGTGAGACCTCCCTTCCAAGGTTGAAGGTTTCCCTCTTCAAAACATTAGGAGAAATTCCTCTAGCAGAAGACCTCAACTTCATGCTAGACTTGGAAGAGTTTCGAGAATCACACTAATCTCACTAAGTGTTCCACTATTGGTGGTCATCCTTAAACCATCACCTTATACCAACATTTTAGAGAGCACATTCAACCTAGTGTTTCAATGCATTTTTGCACATTTTGTGTTACAACTCTCTTCTTGGACTCATACATATCCCTTCGGATTAAGGGGGGAATGTTGGACACCTAATCCTCTATGGGTTGTTGTGGAATCTAAACAGCTACCGGAGTCCAAGAAACCACTTGGAATATGAATCCAAGGGTCCCACCAATGTACTATATATATGTATGATTGTGAATAATAGATGAAATTCAATGTTTATCATTCCTATTCTTTCTCTGTCATTGTCCTATCATAAAGCTCCATGGGCAGTATTCTTTTCTTTTCAGCAGTTTTACTGATTTCAAGTGTCATGGAACACCGAGGACAGTGTTGACAGTGTTCTCCTAAGGGTGAGGCATCTGTAATAGCCCGGGGTTAAAATTTCATGTAATAAAAGTTAATAAAGGAAAAATAAGACCAAGGTCAAGGGACACTTCTTCCAAGCTAAATGTTGGGAAAAATATCTTAGTGGGCATCACTTTTTGTCTTTATGGCTAAGGGAAATTGGAAAAGTCTTTGGAAAAGGCTTTAAAAAGGCAAAGAAGCATTAATTGGCATGTTTTATAGGAAAATAAAGGAAATTGGGAGAAAAGGAAGGTAAAAGGCCACAGGTTGCATGTGAGGAGGAAATTAAAGGAAAATAGAGGGAAAATGAAGAAATTAGAGGCATCCATTATAAAAAGACATCAGATCATCAATTGGTAGCCCTTTTTGTTAGTTCAATTTTGGAGTTAGTATCAAAGAGGAGAAGAGCACCAAGAGGAGAAGGAAAGCAAGCAAGCAAAGGAAGGAAAAAGAAAGCAAAGGAAGGACAAGGAAATCAAAGGAAAGAAAGGATCGAGAAAGGAAAGGTTGGATTAGGAAGCTTCACCAATAATACTTGCAAGTAAAGATTACATGTATGATTTCCTAGTTGGTTTTGGCATGCATGGCATATGAATGTGTGTATTTTGGTTTCTTTGTTGTCAATGGAATGAATTTTTTCAGGTTTTTGACAGTGGTTTCAGCCTTGGCTTTCCATTTCTAGATAGCCATGGTGTGATGGGATTCTTTCTAGATTGAGGTATGGATTTGCAGAATTATTTCGATCCGGGTGAGGTGGTTTCAGGAAAATATCAAGGGTTGGGGGTGGAGATGGTTTTCTCTAGGAATCCCTCAATAGGTCGGTGGATACAGGAAAATTCCTCAAGTGAGGGTGAAAGAATTATGAGGCATCCAAGCTTAGTTTGGTTTTGTGATCTCGAGACCGGTTTGGGTGAGATCACAGTATGGTGAGGGTGGAGGTGGTTTAACCTATGCATTCCCTTGGTTCTTTATGGATGGTTTTATCCCATGAGATCCCAATTTCATGCTTGGAATATGGAATGAGGATGATTGGCTGAAAGAAAGATTTGGTTCAGCCCAATCTATGGTGAGGTGGTACATGGAAGTCCTTAACTTTGTTGGATTCTGCATATGGTTAAGAATAGATAAGTTACTCTTCCTTTTGATGAGTAAATATACTTGTTATTATGTGTCTTTAATGGTTATTATCTCATTATTATTTATCTGGTTATATGTGTTGAAGAAGTTAGGGAAATTAGATATAGTAGGATTCTTCTAGACTTGATAACAATTTGTGAAGCACTTTTACAATTTATCTTATTAGCTTAATCTTCTTCTCTTCTTATTAATGCATGTGCATTTACTTCATCAAACTACTACCAAAAACATAAGAACAAGAACAGAAGATGTTGGCTCTCTACTAGGGCAAAACCTCTCTCTCCTAGAGAGCAAAACACTTTCGTATATTTCTCTTATCGAAGCTTCTATCGATCAATGTGAAACCCTAGAACCTTGACAAGAATATCCTCCAAGCACAAGTCAAGTCCTTCCTCCTTCAGGCACTTCATTCCTTGGCACTTCATTCTTCTTCTTTCAATACTTTGTTCTTCTTACAACTATTGATATTCCCTGTTGCACTTGCTATAGAAGAGACACTTATCCTTGATCTTTAGTGAGACCCTTTACTTTTGATGATCCCTTCCTTCCTCTTGACCAACTGAGCACCTTCTTCAAGGTGTAGCTACAAACTTGATATGATTGCCCTGCAGTCCTAAATTCAAGAACGTGTGGGAGGTTTCCTTGAGTATTTGGTCCCTTTATTCTTCGATTGAAAGAGTCTCTTCTTCGCTCTAGTGAGAGGCTTTATAGGCCTATGTTTCAAGCCCAAACAATGAGAGGTATGTGTGTGTTACATTGTTGTTGTTATGAATAGAGAGATACCTCCTTTTCTCTCACATGTGACTATGTTTTACCCTATAAACAGTCCTCCAACCTTCATTGATGATTTCTCCTTATTCTCTGCACTAGAGGCTCCTTATACTCATCCTTTTTCACCCTTTTCTTGATATTCCTTGCTTGCTGATTTCATAGGTGGATTTCTTGTCATTTGAGGGAGTGGACAACCTCTATATATAGAGGATTGTCCCTCCTTTAGGCCGAATTGAGGCCGACATGATGACTGTAGGCTGACTTGAGTTTTGTTCATCATTTTTTCTCCTTTGATGATGTCGTGAATGGAAAGGACGTGTATTTTCTTGGAGGGATATTCTTTGACTCTTATACAAATATGTACATGGTGTAACATTCCCTTAAGGGTCTTCAAACTTTTCTTTTGACTCTTTGACTTACCTATAGCACTTTAACATGTGCTAGACCTATTTCAATTTGAAAGAAACTCATTTATAAATTTAACAAAAATAATATTTCTTTTCTTGAATAAATACAAATATCAGAAGTACATTTATGAAGATTGAACCTAGTTACACTTTCTTCAACACTCCCTCTTAACTAGGGAGGTATTCATAAATCATTACTAGGTGTTTGGCTATTTTTCAATCTTGAAGAATTCACATAAGAGAAACTGGATTGGAAATCCATCTGTTATAGCATCATAGTAACCAACATTGTTCATAACAAAGCCTTAACTAACAGCTCTATCTCTCATAATATCATAGAAAAATTTTGGAGAGAAAAATGACTTATAGACACCTTAGTCATTGTCTCTCAAGGTACATACCCACCTAGGTGTTCACTGAATATGACCTTCTAGGACTATTCTTGTCTTGGGTTCCCAACCCTCAAATAATATTCGTCCTCTTTCCTACTCTTGTCCTGGATTACCTAAAAATCCTCAAAGAGTATCGAATTCCATATGATTACCCAATCCTCCCATTCTTTCTTCCTAAGTGAATACATGAATGTTGTTTCTATCTCTTCCTCTTAATGGAGGAATACATGCCCAAGTTTTCTCTGAAAAGGAGCTTGCCCAAGCTCCTTTTTAGTTGGAAACTTGTTACAACTCCCTCTTAGCTAGGGACTTATCCATTCATCAACAACTTCTTCTTCGTGGGTCCTTCAGTTGCTTGATCTCCTTCTTTCCTTCGATGTCATGAAGTCTTTGTTTGAACTTCTTCTTGGTATGGAACCGGTCATCGATCACTTTCCTTCCTGATTTGTCATGTCATTTCTCCCTTCATGGAAAGTAGCCTTCTTGATATATATCAGGAACTTTTGTCATCTGGCTACTCCTTTGTCATTTTTTATATGCTTTAGAATACTGATCACATGAATGCTTAGTTGTACTTGCTTGTTACCATATTTTGATTTAGTAGCCCTTCATGACTTCATCTTCATATTGCTTCAACATCAAACGGTGAATTTGTTGGATGGCTTCTTCATCATGACATCTTTGTAGAGTTGAATCAGTTATCTGCACCTTCCTATCTACAAGGTCTTCATAGGTGTCAAGGGTCTTTTGATCTTTTTCTTCCTTTGTCATATTTTTCATGCCTTCTTTCAAGAGATGTTAATGCATCTTGTCAGATAGTGATTCCTTGTGACCACATGCTTGATCTCTTTCTTCATTTTCTCCTTCATGATCTATCTCTTTATTTTCTTCTTCCTGGATTGATTAGTCAACCAGCTTATACTCCTTATGACAACACTTCTTCATGTTGACCTTTATTGCGTTGTAGTACATTCCTTTGAAAACATCATTAGCGAAAGAGATCCTTTTATTCTTGATCATTCTTCTAGATATTTTCCCATGACCCAATATATATGATGACATGACTTAAACTTTGATGCATACACACTTCATCTTGATACTACTTTGATCATCTCGACTTCATTTGATAGTTATCCTCGATTGGCATAGACTTTCTTGCTTCGTATTATCTTCCTTGCATATCATCCTTTCTTGAATCCCATGAATGGGACTCCCAATCACACATCTGCTCTTATTTATAAACCTTCTTTTGAATATTCTATTAGAGGATCTTGAAGACCCTTATCCTACAAATGTTTCTTCCTTTTTATGATAGAGGCCTTATAAGATTCTAAATCATGATCAGTTATTCTTTCATTGTGGATGAGGTCCTATAATAGGTATGATCCTTCAATATGAATATCTTGATCTATATCTACCATGCTCCTATATTCTAGAATATATCTTTAACCATGCATTCCATTCTATTTCTACATGCTCCTATACTACTCAAAAATTTGAAAGAAGACTTTAAGTAAAGAGGTTGTCTTAGTCATAGTAGAGATCTGGAGGATCTTCTTTCTTCTGCTTCTTGTCTTCTCTTTCACTTCTTGAGCTACATGAGCTTCTTCCCTTTTTCTTTTGTTTTTTTCGTCCTTCTTAAGTTCAGGACAATCCCTTTTGTAGTGTCCATATTTATGGCATCCAAAGCATTGGACTTTGGACATATCTCTATTTCTTGCTCTTCTGGACCAAATTTGGCAAAATTTCCCTTTCTCTTGGCCATGGTAGCAAATTCTTGCTCCTTTAATCCCACATCATCCTTTTATTTGAGTCTAGTTTCCTCTATATTTCATAGAGACCATAGTTCACTAAGTGAGGTAGTTTCCTTCTTTTCATATATGCATGATATGAAGTTGCCTCAATCCTCAGGTAAAACATTAAGTAATACAGTTGTCATTTCTTTGTCAAACATGACTTCTCCTAACTCTTGAATTTGATCCCTCATCTCAAAGATATTCATGAAGTATGGAGTTATTCCTTCCTTTTATATATTCATCTTGTACAAATCATTTCATAGAGATATCACTTCTCTAGTTGTGCTTATCGAGAATAGCTCAATTAGTTTATCATAGATTTCTTTTGATGTTTCATATTTGGATACATATGGAATGAGAGAGTCTTTGATAGATTCTATAAGAATTCTTTGAGCTTCTATCTCATCCTTATTGTACTTGGATAAGGCTTGAGTTTTTTCCTTAGCAGGGATAGTGACATTCCCTTTGATGCGTTCTAGGAGTTCATTCTCCTTGAGAAGTAGATGAGCCCTCTTCTTCCATGCAAGGATGTTAGTGGTCCCAACCAATTTGTTTCTTTTCTTGCAAAACAAAATCGATGAATGTTCATAAGGGGACATATATATACTTACTTGAGATGTAATGGAGTTTATTTCTTCTCAAAGACTTGGTAGCCTTACATTCTCTTCAAGTTGGTTTCCTCAAATGGAATTGTTTGGTGATCATATTTTTTGATGAATTTACTTGTAGTGCTTCTCTCCTTGAAGATGGTGCAGCTTCATGTAGGACCCTTTTTTCTCGCTCTTCTTGTAGGTGCTTGTATACAAAAGGCTTCTCCTCTGGCTTTGTAGATGGTAAACATTCCTTGTCCTTGATGTGTTTGAGATTTGTTGGCTTCATGCTTCAACCTTGTAGTTTCTCTTCAGATGTCCTTCCATGATGAGTCGCCTTATTGTTGGAAATAACACCGAGAGGGGGGATGAATCGATATTTGCAAATCAATAACTTTTTCATTTCCATAATCAGATTTATATACACTACTTCAGTGAATGGGACTCGCGTGTGCCCGCAAATGTTCTTAAGGAAACTAGCGTATATGCAGTGAACTTATGATTCAGTTAATTCACCACATGTCGATCTTTAATTAGTGCATCAATACTTTATTAAACATTAAACAGTAACCATGTGCAGTAATAATAGAATAAACCATCACACATAAGCAACACACATGAACACCAAGATTTAAGGTGGAAACCCAATGTGGGTGAAAACCACCTGCTGCTGTCATCTCTGTCTTCTTTTAATAATAAGAAAATTTGTTTACAATCTTGTACTAGTGCAAACTCATACCAGTATGTAGACACCCACCTAAAAAAGGCTACAACCTTCTCTCATTCTCCAACTTCTTCTAGAATGGAGCTACAACCCACTAGTTCTTGTACTAGTCGATATATTTACTAGTACGTAGGCTCCGACCTACCTAAGGCTAAAACCTTCACTCGTTCTCCAGCTTCTACTGGAAGGGAGCTCCAACCCCTTGATCAAATCACCAGCCACCACTAGAAGGAAGCTTCGACTTCCTCACTGAAGGCTCCAACCCTCAGTATCCTCCA
The DNA here is from genome assembly GCA_031772625.1 of Pinus tabuliformis. Taxonomy (NCBI): domain Eukaryota; kingdom Viridiplantae; phylum Streptophyta; class Pinopsida; order Pinales; family Pinaceae; genus Pinus; species Pinus tabuliformis. The sequence continues at coordinate 791,817,363 of CM062815.1, read as the reverse complement.
AGGACCATGTTTCATAAATTTTCACACAGGATACTCCCGGTACACAATACTACAATATGAAGGCCACGTTTCATCAAATTTTCATATTGGACCCATTAGTAACATTTAAGCTCAAAATCAATCACCACTGTAATACGACCATCAAAGACATATGCATCAACCAATCATTAAAACCAAATCAATCTCTTATATAACTAAAACCCAATCATCAATCTCTGATATAACTGAAACAATTAATCACTAAAACCTATGAACCTCTGACGCAATTGAATCAAACAATCACTGAACCTCTGACACAACTGAATCAACCATTCATTCAAACTTGATCAAATTTAACCAATCAACTGGAACAAACACATCACTATAACCAGTACACAGATCTGAACTGAGAACACTACATCAAGAACCAGAACTAATTGTAACCTCAAAAGGCATGTGTCATAATGTATACGCTCCTTTAATGAAGCAAACCTACGTGTATATGCTACTTCCTTTTGTGCAAACTATGTATACCTCTAAAGATATTGAATCATAAAACCTCTAAACCACAAACTATACCAATCAGTGACATTCTGAAGATCTACTATCATATTATAGAGTTCTAAACAAATAGTAACAAGGATCACCCTTCTTTCTCAATCCATCAATCAATCAGACTCAATTTCCTTATTCATTCAGTTCTACTTTCAGATCTAAGAAGGTATCATTGACAAATAGTAGTAAAACAGCAACACTGATTTGATAGATCAACCATACATGAACATCAAGATTTTCTTTTTCATACGCTACTTGGAAGAGCCGAACAAGCGTGTATACACAACTTCATCAAAGTGAATCAGTGTATAGATCTGCAAATACTTACTTATAACTTCACTGCAATTCCAGACTTCAGACGTACCGAGATCATCACTTATAAAGGATAAAACGTGCGTTAGCAATCAGATCTAGCATATGCATTATCATATCTCATAATGATAATTCATTATTATCTTGATCCATCATTAAATCCCATCCATCATCAAACACTCAAGTGTATACTTAGTTCAGATCAAGCAAAGCATTAGAAACCCATAACATGCATATTTTCTTTTGATCTAATACTTCATAAGATATTCATTACTTGTGCCCTTAACCCTTTGATCTTCTCCTCCTTATATACTTTGATCCTTTGTCAATACCTCAGAACAAAACCACTTAGGACCAATACCTTGGACCAAATACCTAGGGTCAATACCTCCGACCAAATACCTCGAACTAAATACGTTGGACCAAATACCTTGGACCAAAATACCTTGGACAAAAAACCTCTGACCAAAACCTTGGTTTTCCAACATGTACATGCTTTTCTTCCTGTGGGAGTGCGTGTATACGTATACACTCTTTTTTTCTATGGAACAACATGTATACACTGTTTTGACTAAGTGGACATGCGTATACTTCTTAAACTACTTTACATCAACCTTTTCCTTTACCTTCTTTATTCTGATCGGTAGACCTTAATTCCATATTCCTGTTCTTCTGTACCAATGCTCTGTTACCTCTGAATAGACCTGTTATACTATGAGTTTCCTTTTATCAAAACTAAATTGACCTGTGAGTGAGTTGCCATCAAGGGCAACACTTGTATCATAATTCCAACACTTATGAGTGTTCTCAAGATGCCCTTTCCTTGATTTGTCACCTATATAGTAGGATTCTTCTAGACTTGATAACCATTTGTGAAGAACTTTACAATTTATCTTATTTGATTAATTGTCTTCTCTTCTTATTAATGCATGTGTGTTTACTTCATCAAACTGCTACCAAAAACATAAGAACATGAACACAAGATGTTGGATCTCTACCAAGGAAAAACCTCTCTCTCTTAAAAAGGAAATCCCTTTCATAAATTTCTCTTATTGAAGCTTTTATTGATCACTACCAAACCCTAGACCCTTCACAAGAATATCCTCCAAGCACAAGTCAAGTCCTTCCTCCTTCTTGCACTTTGTTCCCCGACACTTCATCCACCTTCTTTCAGCACTCAGTTCTTCTTACAATTTTTGATAGTCCTTTTTGCACTTGCTCTAGAAGAGACATGTGTCCTTGATCTTTAGTGAGATCCCTTCCTTCTTCTTGACTGACTGAGCTCCTTCTTCAAGGTGTAGTTACAGACTTGAAATGATTGTCCTGCAATCCTAAGTTTTGGCACATGTGGGAGATTTCCTTGAGTATTTGGTTCCTTTGTTATTTTATTGAGAGAGTCTCTTCCTCACTCTAGTGGGAGGCCTTATAGGCCTAAGTTTCAAGCCTAAACAATGAGAAGTATGATATTGTTACGTTGTTGTTTTTATGACAGTAGTGTGCCTCCTTCTCTCACACATGTGATTGTGTTTTACCCTAGAAATAGTCTGCCAACCTTCAATGACGATCTCTCCTTCTTTTCTCTACTAGAGGCTCCTTATACTTGTCCCATTTCACCTTTTTCTCTCTCTTCCTTGTTCATTGATTTCAGAGGTGGACTGATTGTCGTTTGAGGGACTTGACAACCTATATATCAAGAGGATTGTTCCTTCTTTAGGCCGACTTGAGGCTGACCTGATGACTGTATTTCGACTTGAGTTTCCTTCATCATTTTTGCTCCTTTGATGGTGTCATTGCATGGAGAGGACTTGTCTTTGCTTGGAGGTATATTCTTTGACTCTTATACAAATATGTAAATGGTGTAAGATGCTCTTAATGGTCTTCAAAATTTTCTTCTGACTCTTTTCCTTACCTCTAACACTTTAACATGTGCTATACCTGTTTCAATGATAAAGAAACTAATTGATATATATATATATATATATATATATATATATATATATATATATATATATATATATATATATATATATATATATAGATATATCTATAGATATATCTATATCTATATATATATATATGTATATCTATAGATATATATATATATATATATATATATATATATATATATATATATATATATATACATATATATATATATACATATAGATATATCTATAGATATATATATATATATATATATATACATATATATATATATATAGATATAGATATATCTATAGATATATCTATATATATATATATATATATATATATATATATATATATATAGATATATATATATATATATATATATATATATATATACAAATATCAAAAGTACATTTATGAAGACTGAACCTAGTTACACTCACTTCAACAATATGTTGGTTATAAGCATGGTTAACTAAAAGATCTATGTATGGCCCTTTACACATTTCTACTAATGAATGCTAGGATAATGAATGATATACCTACTTGGTGTTATGACAACTATTATGAGAAGGAATTTTTTTTCTTGTTTATCCTCAAATAAGTTTTCATATCATTATGTTCATATTTTGACTCTTGACGCATCAGCTGCATGTTCATCATGTGTTTGACGAAATTTAAGACTCGGTTGGGAGGGGTCATTTCAATTCCTGGTTCAAGTTCTGGTTTATAAGAGGTTCTTCTATGTCATTTATCACTTCTAGAAGCTTCATTGAGTTCTAGGTAGAGTTCGGAGTCCTGGTCCTGAAAAGGTGGCTCAAAATTCAGGATCACTTATATAGAACTAATTGGGAAAGTCCACATTTTCATGGAGGCAGGTATATTAGTGTGACTGGAGGGATATAGTTGCTTATATTCCATGGCAAAGGAGAGGTTGAGGCTCTAGTTTAGTGAAAAGGAGATTTATCTTAGGTATTGAACACCTGGAGGGGTTGGGTTTCTCCTCGAGGTCTTGTAGCACTTGAGGTAAGTCTGTAAGGTCTCAAGTTGTCAAATCCATTTCCTTAAGGTCATATAGGAGGTTTATTTTTATCACAGTGACCCTCATCTCATGTTTACCCTAGGAAAACAAGTAAAAGTGTGTAAATGTGGAAAGAGTGGGTTACACATGGCATAAACATAGTATTTCCCAAGGATAAAATTGAAATCCAAGGGGCCTTGGACTACCATAACATCAATACATATATTTTTTCCTTCTAAGGTAATAGGAAGCTGAGGAAGGATACCTAAAGGTTCATTGGTTATTCTATTAAAATCCAATATATTTTGAGTAATGGACACAAGATGAGGGGGACCTAAAACTTTCCAAGCCGTTGAGGATACAATACTAACAAAAACTCCTTTATCTATAAAAATGTGATATATGTTCTTATCAAAATACTTCACCATGATTTGGAAGGGAATGTAAGAAGGGATACGAGGCTCTGTAAATTGATTCCAATTAAAGGAAATGACTTCATTACTTGGAGGGGACTCTGTGGGATCTAAAGTAACAAGAAGAATTTGAGCAGTATTAACTTCACTCTCTAAGGGGAGAGTACAATCAATTGAAGATCGAATTGATTCGACCACATTCTCAACCAATGGTTGGTTGGAAAGGACTCATGGGATTCACACTTAGGGAGAGTAGGATTTACTGAAGATGGAGTCAGAGCAACCACATCATCAACTAGTGGAGGATTGGGGGGAAATTTACAGAAATGAGTTGAAAGTTGTTGCTGAGATATAGTAATGTTTTCCAAAAATTTGGATGTTTCAACCATATGAGGGAAAAGGTGAGTTTGATTACTCCCTTCACATAACCTACAGGGAAACCTAGCTTTACCCTTTTTCCTGGGAACCTTATTATCACTAGTTGATGGTTTGTCACTAGCATGATCTCTAGAGGCTTACAGCAAGGGATAATGTGAGCTTATGGACCACACTTCTAATAATTGTGGAATACCCAAGAAATGTCTAAGAAGGTGGTCACCCTTGCAAATCTTGCAAGGGAATTTAATATTATGATGCATGTTGGAAGGTTTTTCAAAATTAGCCCCATTCATAGCAACCCCATTACTTATTTTTCATCTTCTTCTTCTTAGCTCCCTGATTACTAAAATCAATACTTTCACCAAGCATAAAAGAAGAAAGGGAAGAATAGAAAATGGGCAAAGAAGGAAAAGGTAACTTGAGGTTGGTGTAGTTGAGGAGACATTTCTTATGAAGTAGCTTGGACTTTCAAGACCAAGGAGGTTGAAAACAATCATATTGTGAACCTATAGTGAATCTAGGAAGGGACAATGTAGCCTTGTAATTAGGAGCACCAACATTTCCAAAAGAAGGAAAAGGATCAAGATTACCGTAAAAGGGGTTTCCTTGACTAGAAAACTCTAAAACTGTTTCCATCAGACTCAACCTAACATCTACTATGGTAAAATGTGAGAATTCAATCAAAGAAATAATAAGAGTGAAAAAGGTCACTAGGTATGAAAGGATTATCAGGTTGTTTTGAACTGCAATATACCATTAAGTACGTGTAGGAAATCTCCTTGATTTTGTGTTCAATGTATCACAAAAAACAAGATAACCTTCTTTCTTACCTATGGAAGGTTTGCAACCTGTTGGAGACTTCCTATATACTCGAGGGTATTTGGAAGAACAATCTGTGCTAGTGTTGTCTACTGCATAAATGTACGATGGGAGAATTCATATATACTTGTTGTACATGGATCACATTCTTATATACCAAGAGGTATGTGGAAGAACGATCCTATTTACTTCAAAATTATGTGGAAAATCAACCGTCCCCATAATGTAACTCAGATGGTTAGCGACAACTCCTATGTTTAGAGATGCTGGAACACATCTTCTAACCTAGACAAACTATACGTTTTTACTATTTCAAATGCACCTTAGATTCGTTGATAAATTTTCAATGTTTCTCTTTTATTAAGGTTTTTTGTTTACCGTAATAGCAAAACATTCACTTGAATTATTAAAATGCATCTAATATGATAGAAATATTTTCAATTCAATGAATATCTAACTAGAGGAAAGGAAGGGGTTACAACTCAATAATGCAGAAAACAAATCTTCCAAACAAGAGCTTCAAAGCCACTATTCCAATTTCGCAATTCCAAATACCTAATCAACAATAATTTTGTATTTTTTTTAATTTTCATAATGTAAATAAACTCAAACTATGAGTATATTACTAAAAAATATCAATTTGAACAACTAACCACAAAAGTACAAAATTTCTTTGAAGGAATCAATAATATGACCAAATTGTAAAACGCTATAACTCATAAGAAAAAAACAAATTCCTACCAAAGAGAAATCAAACCTTATTGCTTAAATTAAATATTGGCTTTATAGAGAAAAAGGAATGCTATAGACTCATAAAACTATTGCAAACAAGACAAATTTCAAAGCATGACAGGGAATCGTTAATTTTTTTATTTTCTAGATATCATTGTAGGTAATCTATAGACACTAGTGTGATGGTTCGCACTTAATGAATAAAAACACTGCACTACAATGCACTGTCACAGATTCATCATAGTTTACAAGAAGTAAAATTGCACTGAGTCCGACCTCATACATAGAAAAATTGCACTAAGTCACATTGTGATAGAAGGAAAAGTGAAATGGGGCTGATTCGCACAAAAACGAAGGAAAAAACCCTAATCAAGCTCGAAATTTAGTTTTTTAAACTCAAATTATAGTCTGAACAAGATGAAAAAGTCAACTACAGAGGTCTTTAAACTCCATTGCAAAGAAAACCACTAAAGAACAAATCGATCCCTATTGGAATTTCCAAGTTTTTTTCCAAAGAAATCCATTTTACCGACATAATCAATCTCCCTATGTTCAATGGCTTAACCTAGAAACAACTAAGCAAACTACACTAGCTTTCCCTAGATATATTTGAAATATAAGAAGAAAAACCTACTTGATCTTAATCTTTCTTGTTCTCTTCATTCGCTCACTCCAGTTCAAATGAAAGGAATGTAAACCTAAACTAGTTGCATGAAAGTAAGTGCAAAAAATCTAGGCTATACTATTTCATTCAAAGTCAATTCTATTCTACTTGCAGAAGTCATCAAATTATCAAAGGTAACCAATGCAAATTGATTCTATGCTACTTAACTCTTAACCAAAACAATAAACCCTAATTGTGGATTTAAAGTTGCAATGATGAAAATATGATGCAAAAAGGGTCTCTATCATTTTCCAATTGGATTCAAAGGATTAGGTGACATTGTTAAGTGATCAAAAGAAAGAAAATATGCTTAAGAAGAAATTTTGGCTCAGTTATGATCGGGTTTGTGAATTGTTATAGGATGATATACGATTGATACAAGATGCTACGTGATTGCATCTAATAGCATTCTAAGGAATCTAGAAACAATATAAATGTGAGGAAATATGGTGGAAGGTTTGGAAAGAGTGTATAGTAACTTGACAAGCTTAGATCTACTCAGTAGCCCATGTTGCACAAGGGGAAAAGTCAAATTGATCATCTCTTGCAACCCTCTAATGTAATTTATGTGCACAGATAGTTTGGAGGAATGAGTGGAAGAAATGTGTCGAAAGAGATGGTTTTGGACAATATTATTCTATTCGTGTCCCCTGAACTAATATATCTTACCTCCATACTAAGTGATTATTCACCTAATAAAGACATCATGATTTAAAGGATTATTAAAGAGATAATTACATAAAATCAAAATACAGAGGTAAGGATCAGTTGAATTTAAAGTAGAGTCTAACAATGGTATAAAAGAAAGACTATATTTTTATTCTTTTCCTCACAGGGCTTATAACCAAGCTTTTCAAAATAATCGACTAACCATTTGTAGAGACAAAACTTTTTTCATATAAACCAGATTTGTAGAACAATGAACTAGTAAGTTGGTCTAAGCACCAAAATTCCTAAGCTAATCAAGTGAAACTACTATGGGGTAGTTTTTTTTGTTAAGATAGATATTTTTAATTCTTTAATGCAAGTGGAATGAACTCAAAGGAATCGAATTAACACATGTGAAAATTTAGCATAAATTTATTACTAAAACCAGATATTTCAAAGAAATGTAGTAAGCCAATATAAGTACCGAAATGCCTAGGCTAATCAAGTGAAAATGTTTTGGGATAATTGTTTTTATTAATTTTCATGTTTTTATAATTTCATCCAAGTGAAATTAACTAGAAATGACTTTATTATCATGTGCTAAAATTTAGCAGAAATTTACTATTGTTTTGCTATAGGAAACTTCAAGAAATTCCAAAATTGTGAACTAGTGAATTAATCCAAGTAGCTCAATGATGAATATGAATTTTCAAAGTTTCTCTAAGGATGAATCATACTTGTGAATGTATAAATAACCTAAAAACAACTCACTTGAACCATTTAACTAATATAACCAACTACGAATGAAGCATGAATACTAAATGCAATGAAATGCAATAACAAGATCTGCGAGTGAATAAGAAATGCAAAGAAGATAAAGAAATTGTACAATAGGGATTTGAGGCTCCTAAAATGGCCAAGCCCAAGGATACTCAGAGTCCTATGAAGTAAGCCAAGCCTTAAAAGATGAAAATGACACCAAAATTCATTATTAGAATCAATCCAAGTACATCCCCACTAGAAATGAAAGTAGAAATGCTAAATAGCAAGTTTTCTTCACAAAAAGACTAAAAAGGCCATGCCCCTAGAGGTTAATTAGAATTGATACTTATACAAATTGATGGGGAAACATCCTCCTTGAAATGAGGCAACTTTTCCCTCCAAAATCCCTCAAAAATTGGACCTCATTCCCAACAGTGGGAATCATCATTAAATATCGAGTTCTAGGTTCCCCTGTAGCAAGGAACATAAATTAGTTTAGCTCTTGAATTTGACAAAAATTTAATGATATGATATTCATTGATTGGTCCATCCTATAGAATCTTTTGGCAGGGAGCAAGTCCCTAAATTTTCTCATTCTGCGGATCTTAATAATTTACTCAAAGTTCTCTTAACATTTTGCAAAATAAATAATATTAGGCACATAATAAGTAAGGGAAAACTGAATTCCTAAGGACCCATTACAACTATGAATTAAATCTATAATGTGAAATTAAGGGGGTTAAACAAATGTTTACAGTTTTTAGTAATGAACAAATGGGCCTTAAAATATATACAATTTAGAGGTCCATCACAAATATCGGTTTGACTTGTGGCATTAGAAAGAAGACACATAGAGCTACCTCAGGATCTAATTCTAGAGCTTGGGAGGCTGAAATCACAAAGATCTTGTAACAAAATTGGGTTAAAATTTTATGTAATAAAGTTAACAAAGGCAAAATAATAAGACCAAGGTCATGGGACACATTTTCTCCTTCATGATCTATCTCTTTATTTTCTTCTTCCTGGGTTGATTAGTCAACCAGCTTATACTCCTTATGACAACACTTCTTCATGTTGACCTTTATTGTGTTGTAGTACATTCCTTTGAACACATCATTAGCGAAAGAGATCCTTTTATTCTTGATAATTCTTCTAGATATTTTCCCATGACCCAATATATATGATGACATGACTTAAACTTTGATGCATACATACTTCATCTTGATTCTAATTTGATCATCTCGACTTCATTTGATAGTTATCCTCGATTGGCATAGACTTTCTTGCTTCGTATTATCTTCCTTGCATATCATCCTTTCTTGAATCCCATGAATGGGACTCCCAATCAGACATCTGCTCTTATTTATCAACCTTCTTTTGAATATTTTATTAGAGGATCTTGAATACCCTTATCCTACAAATGTTTCTTCCTTTTTATGATAGAGGCCTTATAAGATTCTAAATCACGATCAATTATTCTTTCATTGTGGATGAGGTCCTATAATAGGTATGATCCTTCAATATGAATATCTTGATCTATATCTACCATGCTCCTATATTCTAGAATATATCTTTAACCATGCATTCCATTCTATTTCTACATGCTCCTATACTACTAAAAAATTTGAAAGAAGACATTAAGTAAAGAGGTTGGCTTAGTCATAGTAGAGATCTGGAGGATATTCTTTCTTCTGCTTCTTGTCTTCTCTTTCACTTCTTGAGCTACATGAGCTTCTTCCCTTTTTCTTTTGTTTTTTCTGTCCTTCTTAAGTTTAGTGTTGGCATTATGATTCAAGTGTTGTCCTTGATGGCAACTCACTCAGAGGATGGTACAGGTGCTCAGAGGTTGGTACAGGTGATGGCAACTTAATCAGAAGACAGATCTTAGTACAGCATGCCAAGGAAGTCCATATACGCATGTTCGTTAAGCCCAAGTCGCGTGTACACGCAAGTTGGATTCAGAAAAAGAGCGTGTATGTGGAAAAGTATCTTTGGTCCATGGTGGTTAGTCCTTGGAAGTTGTGCCTATGATTTCGGATCATTGTGTCTCGACGGGCGTGTCGATCCCTAGTTTTGAAGTTGATGGTATTGTGTTACTATGGTTTTGGCTCTTGGTATTGAGCTAGGCCTAAGACTATATAAGGAGAAGAAGATCATTAGGCAATTTCATCTTTCGACAAGGCTTGAATATCTAAGAGAGAAAGAGATCTGATATGCAGGGTTCGGGTTGCTTGATATGAGCTAAGGAGAAATCACATCGGCGGATGGAAGACTAGATCTAAGGACAAATCGGGATCTAATGGTTTGAAATGCTCTATTATGATATGGTTGATTATGCGTATTTCTAGATCTGCATACTGTCGCAATATTATGTTCTGGATCTAACTGATGTCTGGTACAGCTGCAAGTTGAGAGAATCTATTTTTAGATCTGTACGCAGGTTGGCTTAAGTAAAAACGCGTGTACACGCGGGTTTCGCTCATTGAAGTAGCGTATATCTCTTAAAGCTTGATTTGTGGGTTTGCAGTTGGATCTGACTGTTATTGCAGAGTTCTGTAGACTGCTTTGGGTTCTGGTATCTGGTGATTGACAGGGTTCAGTGGTTCAGTGATTCAAAGTTTGATAATTCTAGTATTGGTTGTTTTATGCTTCATGAATCTATTATGAAAGTTGAATGAATTGGGTTCTACAGATTGAATGATGTGCTTCAGGAATATCCAGTCTGAAAATGTATGAAAGGTGGTACCTGAAAGAAAGAAGATTATAGGCCAGCACCTACGTACTAGTATCTTGGCTAGTACAAGAGCAAAGGGGGTTGGAGCTCCCTTCCAAGGAAGTTTGGAGAACGAGAGAAGGTTGTAGCCTTCTGCAGGTTGTAGCCTGCGTACTGGTACAAGGCTGCACCAGTACAAAATATTGTAAATTGAAGTTTCTTATTAAAGAAAGATAGAGACAACTTGCAGCAGGTGGTTTTCACCCACATTGGGTTTCCACCTTATATCTTGGTGTTCATGTGTGTGGTTTTTGATCTGTTCTGTTATACTGCACCTGCTTACTGTTAATGTGGTGAATAATATCCTGATGAACTTAACTGAAGAATAAGCTAACTAAATTATGAGTTTTCTTCTTATACGCTGTTTTACTTAATCACAGTAGCGTGTACACGTTGGTTCACCTAACTGAAGTAGCGTATATGTTTCTGAGCATTGAAAAGTTTGATTGATCTGATAATACTGATTCACCCCCCCTCTCAGTATTATTTCCAACAATTGGTATCGGAGCAGGTCCTTCAGAGAAGCTTGATCGCTTGAAGGTAGATCATTCATCATGAGCAGCTACGAGAAAGAAGCATCAATCAGGCCACCGATTTTTGATGGGACAAATTTCAATTATTGGAAGGTAAGAGTTACTGCATATCTTCAATCTCTTGGTACAGAAGTTTGGAACATTGTAGAAACAGGCTATGCTTTTCCTTCAGCTACTCCTACAGATCCAGCTGAGAAAAAGAAGTATGAAACAAATGCAAAAGCAGTCAGTACTCTATTAGGAAGTATATCTCAAACAGAATTCATGAAGGTCATGCACTTCAAATCAGCAAAAGAAATATGGGACAAAATGATCACTAGCTATGAAGGAGATGAACAGGTAAAGCAAGCTAAACTTCAAACTCTCAGGATTCAATATGAGACTCTCAAGATGTATAATGATGAAAGTGTGGCTAATTATTTTCTTCGGGTAGATGAGATTGTTAATTGTATGAAAAATTTGGGTGAAGAAATAAGAGAAACTATAGTAGTTCAAAAGATTCTAAGATCATTATCCCCCAAGTTTGAATCTAAAGTATCTGCAATAGAAGAAAAAGAAAATCTCCGTGTTCTCACTATGTCTTAGCTACATGGAATTCTAACCGCTTATGAAATGAGAAAGGGAGGTCCATCTGACAGAAGGGAAGCTGCTTTTAAGGCATCAGGAAAAGAAGATTACTATGAAGCAAGCCATGTTCCAGAAGAAGAGGAAGAAGAATCAAATTTTGTCAGAAATCTTCAAAGGGGTTCTGGAAGGTTCAGAGGTAAGCTACCTTTCAAATGCTTTGCTTGTGGGAGAGTAGGTCATTATGCTGCAAAATGTCCTTATAAGGATAAAGGAAAAGAACCTGCTAGATGGAACAAGAAACAAAGTGCAAATAAGAAAAGCTACTACACCCATGAAGATAGTGATGGCTTATCAAACAGTGATGAAGATGAACAAGGTAATAAATATAAGCTGTTAATGGCATTTGAAGATGATGATTATGAGGATGCTGTAGATGTGGATAATCTCTATAATGAAATCACTAGACTCAAGAGAGGCATAGAAGAAAAGAATGTGATCATTGATACTTTGCAATTTCAAATTGATGAAAAGGAAAAACATCTTGAAAAACTAGAAGGTGAAATTGTTGGTCTCAGAAAAGAAATTGAGAAAACAAAAGCTATTAATCTTAAATTTGTCAAAGGATCTGAAACTTTGGATGAGATTATCAGTGTGCAGCGGTCTCCTCTAAACAAGACAGGTTTGGGCTATAATGGAGAAACCTCTCAAGCATCCACCTCAAAAAGTTATCTTGATGCAGCAAGAAGAAATGAGCGGAAGAACAATGAAGATAATCAGGTAAAGCAGGGACGAATTACAAACAGAAACTATCAGGGACAATCCTCCTTAAGGATGAACAAAAGCTACAACCAACCACAGGTAAAATCTTCTCAGTTTGGCTCAAGAATAGATGAAAATAGAAATTACAATCAGTTGGCTGGTAGATTCAATAACCGCAGAAGCTTCTTCAATGGACAATGCTTTTCTTGCCACAACTTTGGTCACAGAGCAGCTCAATGTGTTGCATATAAAACAATCATGACTAGGGAAGCTCAAAAACAAAGAAGTATGACAGGGATTACAAAAAGGACCTATAACAACTTTTCGGTTCTTGAAAATGAAGTTGAATGTTTTATTTGCAATAATTTTGGTCATAAAGACTCTGAATGCAGGAGCAGGTTTCAGGAGAAAAAGGAACAAGCCACGAGCACCAAAACATGGAGAATAAAGGAACCTCAAACAGAAAGATGTGGGATAGCATTTTATGCAGAAGGACAGGAAAATCTATGGTACATTGACAGTGGATGTTCGAAACATATGACAGGTGATAAAGAAAAACTTGAATCTTATTCTACTTTAGAAAAGGGAAAGAAAGTTTCTTTTGGAAATGATACTCCTGCAACTATAAAAGGAAAAGGTATTGCTCCTTTGAAAGAAAAGGTCAAGGCTGGAAATGTTTTATATGTTGATGGATTGAAGCATAATCTTCTAAGTGTCAGTCAGATGTGTGATCAAAAAACCGAGGTTATTTTTAGATCGAATGGATGTCTTGTTCGTGATCTTGATACAGGAAAAACAGTTCTCAAGGGCAAAAGAACTCCAAATAATCTGTACATATTTGAAGAAGGACAACAACAATGCTATCTTAGCAAGGATGAGGAGCACTGGTTATGGCATCGAAGGTTGGGACATCTAAGTTTCTCACAAATAAGGAAAGCATGCAAATATCAGGCAGTTCGCGATCTTCCAGATATCAAAATTCCAGACAACACCATATGCAAATCTTGTCAGTTTGGAAAGCAAACCAGAACTAACTTTCCAGAAAAGGAAGGATCAGCTAGCTTGCCTCTTGAGCTAGTCCATACAGATGTATGTGGTCCATTTAGGAAAAGGACACCTCGAGGAGAAGAATATCTGATATTATTCATTGATGATTTCTCAAGGTTTGTTTGGTTAGGGCTTATGAAGCACAAAGATGAAGCATTCGAAAAATTCAAATCCTTCAAAGCATTGGCTAAAAATGAATCAGGACACAAAATTAAGTGCCTCAGATCTGACAGAGGTGGGGAGTTCACATCAAATGAATTTTTCGATTTCTGCGATGAACATGGGATAAGAAGAGAATTCTCTACAGCTAGAACTCCTCAGCAAAATGGGGTTGTGGAAAGAATGAACAGAACTATCCAACAAATGGCTCGTGCTATGCTCGATGAATCAGGTACTCCTGCAACCTTCTGGGGTGAAGCTGCACATGCTGCTGTTATTATTCTTAACAAAACAAATGTCCGAGTAAACAGCACTCAAACACCTCATGAGCTTTGGAGTGGTAAAACTCCTTCCGTGAAGCACTTCAAAATCTTTGGGAGCAAATGTTATATCAAGAATACTGATGAGCAACTTGGCAAACTTGAACCTAGAGCAGATGAGGGCATTCTTCTTGGTTATTCTCCACATAGCAAAGCATACAAGTGCTACAATAAAAGACTTGGCAGAATTGTTGACAGTATTGATATAGTGGTTGATGAGAAGGGATATATTCCTAGGCAAGTTCATCATGAAGACATTGAAGAAGATGAAGGTTACTCTCAAAGGCGAAATAATGAAGAAGAAGAACCTCAAGAAGAAGAAGAATCTCAAGAAGAACCAGAGGAGCAGACAAGAACGGAAGAGAAGACTCCATCCAGATATGTTCAAAAGAATCATCCAGAAACTCAGATTGTGGGGCAGAAAGAAGCAGGAGTACAAACAAGAAGGACACTTGCAGAAGCTTCAAGCTACTTGGCATTACTCTCCTCCACTGAACCACAAAATGTGAAAGAGGCATGCAAAGATGAATGTTGGGTCAAAGCAATGGATGAAGAACTTGAGCAAATCGAAAAGAACAACACTTGGGAATTAGTTCCTAGACCAAAAGATAAGAATGTAATAGGAACAAAATGGGTCTTCAAGAATAAATTAAATGAAAATGGAGAAGTAATTAGAAACAAGGCCAGACTTGTTTGTAAAGGGTATGCACAGCAAGAAGGAATAGATTTTGAAGAGACCTTTGCTCCTGTGGCAAGACTTGAGGCCATCCGAATGTTCCTTGCTCTCTCAAGCTTTCAAAACTTCAAGGTATTTCAAATGGACGTGAAATCAGCCTTCCTGAATGGAGACTTAGAAGAGGAAGTATATATTGAGCAGCCAGATGGTTTCATTCTTGGGAATGATCCAAACCTTGTATGCAGATTGAAAAAGGCACTCTATGGACTCAAACAAGCTCCAAGGGCTTGGTACTATCGGTTGGACAAATATCTTCACCAACAAGGCTTTTCAAAAGGATCAGCAGATAGCAATCTCTATATAAAAGTTGAAAATAACAAATTGCTAATTCTTGTTGTTTATGTAGATGATATTATTTTTGGCAGCAATGAAGAGACTATGAGTCAAAACTTTGCCTTGGTTATGCAGAAAGAATTCGAAATGTCACTTCTTGGAGAATTGACATATTTTCTTGGATTGCAAATCCAACAAAATGAAGGAGGTATCTTCTTGTCTCAAACCAAATACCTCAAGCAGATCTTGAAGAAGTATGGCATGGAAGAGTCAAAGCCAGTATGTACACCCATGGTTACAGGATGCAGCCTCAGTGCAAATGATGAATCAGCAGCAGTTCACCAACCCACTTATAGATCCATGATTGGGAGTTTGCTTTATTTGACAGGTACTCGACCAGATATTACACATGCAGTAGGAATGGTTGGAAGATTTCAAGCCAACCCAAAGGAAACTCATCTTCAGGCAGTCAAAAGAATCTTCAAATATCTTCAAGGGACCCAAAACTATGGCTTATGGTATCCTAGAAATACAGATCTCACTCTTCATGCTTACACAGATGCAGATTGGGCTGGAAGTGTGGATGATAGGAAAAGCACAAGTGGTGGTGCTTTCTTCATGGGTTCCAGATTAGTATCTTGGTTCAGCAAGAAACAAAGTTCGATTGCCTTATCTACAGCTGAAGCAGAATATGTGGCTGCAGCATCTTGTTGCACACAACTTCTTTGGATGATGCAGACCTTGCAGGACTTTCAAATCACTTGCACTCCACCTGTCTCTATCTTATGTGATAATACAAGTGCAATCAGCATTTCAAAGAATCCAGTCATGCACTCAAAGACCAAGCACATACCAATCAAGTACCATTTTCTTCGGGAACAAGTGCTTGAGCAGAAGGTCAAGTTGGAGTATGTTCCTTCTAAGGAGCAAGTTGCTGATATTCTCACAAAACCACTGCCCAGGGAAACTTTTGAATATCTCAGACAAAAGCTGGGAGTAGTTGATGCTTCATCCTGTTGTTGAAGTTTGTTTGTTCTACAGAAAAGTTGGTATACGCAGGTTACGGAAGGGATATGCGCGTATACACGCGATTTCATGATGGGTAAGTCGCGTATATGTTGGACGCTTGTTGCAGAAAGTATATCCGCGTACATACGCTGTTTTATACAGGAACAATCGCGTATATGAAGGGAAAACTCTGGAGTTCTGAACAGCAATGGGAATGTCAGAATTCTTCAGGCACAGTTTCAGGGAGTGCAACAGGCACAGGTTCAGGGGGAGCAGCTTAAAAGTCTCATAAAGCATTGTTGGCATTCAGATGTTTTGGTTGTTGGTTTCAGGAGAAGGAGCTCAGAAAGAAATCCTGGTTGCTGATCTAACAAGATGTTTATCAGATGCTGCTGGTGCCTTTCCTAAGTCTTGGTCTAGATCTGTTGTCTCTATGTCATGTATCTCTCTTGTCATATTTCTTTTATGGTGTCAAGGTCATGTAACGGCCTATGTTGGTTTCCCCACTATGCCTGGGATGAATGCTGTAATATAATTGGTTGATTCTGATATGTCCCCTCTTGGTAGGGAGTATGGATGTATGTATTGAGTCTTTTGATGATAGGACGGTCCCTTATGGTGTATAAGTCTTGGTTCTTGTTGAAGAACATCTTTTGCAGATCTGGCCTACTGTCAGGGGGAGCACGAGTCAGCACAGCCAAGCAGAGGTATCAGCATGTCCTCAGGGGGAGCACAGCCCTTTGCCCTTGATGTCAAAGGGGGAGAGTGACTAGTGACTTGGTGTGGTGGTTGCCATCAAGTCCAAAGGGGGAGATTGTTGGCATTATGATTCAAGTGTTGTCCTTGATGGCAACTCACTCAGAGGATGGTACAGGTGCTCAGAGGTTGGTACAGGTGATGGCAACTTAATCAGAAGACAGATCTTAGTACAGCATGCCAAGGAAGTCCATATACGCATGTTCGTTAAGCCCAAGTCGCGTGTACACGCAAGTTGGATTCAGAAAAAGAGCGTGTATGTGGAAAAGTATCTTTGGTCCATGGTGGTTAGTCCTTGGAAGTTGTGCCTATGATTTCGGATCATTGTGTCTCGACGGGCGTGTCGATCCCTAGTTTTGAAGTTGATGGTATTGTGTTACTATGGTTTTGGCTCTTGGTATTGAGCTAGGCCTAAGACTATATAAGGAGAAGAAGATCATTAGGCAATTTCATCTTTCAACAAGGCTTGAATATCTAGGAGAGAAAGAGATCTGATATGCAGGGTTCGGGTTGCTTGATATGAGCTAAGGAGAAATCACATCGGCGGATGGAAGACTAGATCTAAGGACAAATCGGGATCTAATGGTTTGAAATGCTCTATTATGATATGGTTGATTATGCGTATTTCTAGATCTGCATACTGTCGCAATATTATGTTCTGGATCTAACTGATGTCTGGTACAGCTGCAAGTTGAGAGAATCTATTTTTAGATCTGTACGCAGGTTGGCTTAAGTAAAAACGCGTGTACACGCGGGTTTCGCTCATTGAAGTAGCATATATCTCTTAAAGCTTGATTTGTGGGTTTGCAGTTGGATCTGACTGTTATTGCAGAGTTCTGTAGACTGCTCTGGGTTCTGGTATCTGGTGATTGACAGGGTTCAGTGGTTCAGTGATTCAAAGTTTGATAATTCTAGTATTGGTTGTTTTATGCTTCATGAATCTATTATGAAAGTTGAATGAATTGGGTTCTACAGATTGAATGATGTGCTTCAGGAATATCCAGTCTGAAAATGTATGAAAGGTGGTACCTGAAAGAAAGAAGATTGTAGGCCAGCACCTACGTACTAGTATCTTGGCTAGTACAAGAGCAAAGGGGGTTGGAGCTCCCTTCCAAGGAAGTTTGGAGAACGAGAGAAGGTTGTAGCCTTCTGCAGGTTGTAGCCTGCGTACTGGTACAAGGCTGCACCAGTACAAAATATTGTAAACTGAAGTTTCTTATTAAAGAAAGATAGAGACAACTTGCAGCAGGTGGTTTTCACCCACATTGGGTTTCCACCTTATATCTTGGTGTTCATGTGTGTGGTTTTTGATCTGTTCTGTTATACTGCACCTGCTTACTGTTAATGTGGTGAATAATGTCCTGATGAACTTAACTGAAGAATAAGCTAACTAAATTATGAGTTTTCTTCTTATACGCTGTTTTACTTAATCACAGTAGCGTGTACATGCTGGTTCACCTAACTGAAGTAGCGTATATGTTTCTGAGCATTGAAAAGTTTGATTGATCTGATAATACTGATTCACCCCCCCTCTCAGTATTATTTCCAACATTTAGGACAATCCCTTTTGTAGTGTCCATATTTGTGGCATCCAAAGCATTGGACTTTGGACATATCTCTATTTCTTGCTCTTCTGGACCAAATTTGGCAAACTTTCCCTTTCTCTTGGCCATGGTAGCAAATTCTTGCTCCTTTAATCCCACATCATCCTTTTCTTTGAGTCTAGTTTCCTCTATATTTCATAGAGACCATAGTTCACTAAGTGAGGTAGTTTCCTTCTTTTCATATATGCATGATATGAAGTTGCCTCAATCCTCAGGTAAAACATTAAGTAATACAGTTGTCATTTCTTTGTCAAACATGACTTCTCCTAGCTCTTGAATTTGATCCCTCATCTCAAAGATATTCATGAAGTATGGAGCTATTCCTTCCTTTTATATATTCATCTTGTACAAATCATTTCATAGAGATATCACTTCTCTAGTTGTGCTTATTGAGAATAGCTCAATTAGTTTATCATAGATTTCTTTTGATGTTTCATATTTGGATACATATGGAATGAGAGAGTCTTTGATAGATTCTATAAGAATTCTTTGAGCTTCTATCTCATCCTTATTGTACTTGGATAAGGCTTGAGTTTTTTCCTTAGCAGGGATAGTGACATTCCCTTTGATGAGTTCTAGGAGTTCATTCTCCTTGAGAAGTAGATCAGCCCTCTTCTTCCATGCAAGGATGTTAGTGGTCCCAACCAATTTGTTTCTTTTCTTGCAAAACAAAATCGATGAATGTTCATAAGGGGACATATATATACTTACTTGAGATGTAATGGAGTTTATTTCTTCTCGAAGACTTGGTAGCCTTACATTCTCTTCAAGTTGGTTTCCTCAAATGGAATTGTTTGGTGATCATATTTTTTGATGAATTTACTTGTAGTGCTTCTCTCCTTGAAGATGGTGCAGCTTCATGTAGGACCCTTTTTTCTCGCTCTTCTTGTAGGTGCTTGTATACAAAAGGCTTCTCCTCTGGCTTTGTAGATGGTAAACATTCCTTGTCCTTGATGTGTTTGAGATTTCTTGGCTTCATGCTTCAACCTTGTAGTTTCTCTTCAGATGTCCTTCCATGATGAGTCGCCTTATTGTTGGAAATAACACCGAGAGGGGGGATGAATCGGTATTTACAAATCAATAACTTTTTCATTTCCATAATCAGATTTATATACACTACTTCAGTGAAGGGGACTCGCGAGTGCCCGCAAATGTTCTTAAGGAAACTAGCGTATATGCAGTGAACTTATGATTCAGTTAATTCGCCATATGTTATCTTTAATCAGTGCATCAGTGCTTTATTAAACATTAAACAGTAACCATGTGCAGTAATAATAGAATAAACCATCACACATAAGCAACACACATGAACACCAAGATTTAAGGTGGAAACCCGATGTGGGTGAAAGCCACCTACTGCTGTCATCTCTGTCTTCTTTTAATAATAAGAAAATTTGTTTACAATCTTGTACTAGTGCAAACTCATACCAGTATGTAGACACCCACCTGAAAAAGGCTACAGCCTTCTCTCATTCTCCAACTTCTTCTAGAATGGAGCTACAACCCCCTAGTTCTTGTACTAGTCGATATATTTACTAGTACGTAGGCTCCGACCTACCTAAGGATAAAACCTTCACTCGTTCTCCAGCTTCTACTGGAAGGGAGCTCCAACCCCTTGATCAAATCACCAGCCACTACTGGAAGGAAGCTTCGACTTCCTCACTGAAGGCTCCAACCCTCAGTATCCTCCAAGGACCATCTTTCATAAATTTTCACATAGGATACTCCTGGTACACAATACTACAATATGAAGGTCACGTTTCATCAAATTTTCATATTGGACCCATTAGTAACATTTAAGCTCAAAATCAATCACCACTGCAATACAACCATCAAAGACATATGCATCAACCAATCATTAAAACCCAATCAATCTCTTATATAACTGAAACCCAATCATCAATCTCTGATATAACTGAAACAATTAATCACTAAAACCTATGAACCTCTGACGCAATTGAATCAAACAATCATTGAACCTCTGACACAACTGAATCAACCATTCATTCAAACTTGATCAAATTTAACCAATCAACTGGAACAAACACATCACTATAACCAGTACACAGATCTGAACTGAGAACACTACATCAAGAACCATAACTAACTGTAACCTCAAAAGGCATGTGTCATAATGTATACGCTCCTTTAATGAAGCAAACCTACGTGTATATGCTACTTCCTTTTGCGCAACCTATGTATACCTCTAAAGATATTGAATCATAAAACCTCTAAACCACAAACTGTACCAATCAGTGACATTCTGAAGATCTACTATCATATTATAGAATTCTAAACAAACAGTAACAAGGATCACCCTTCTTTCTCAATCCATCAATCAATCAGACTCAATTTCCTTATTCATTCAGTTCTACTTTCAGATCTAAGAGGGTATCATTGACAAATAGTAGTAAAACAGCAACACTGATCTGATAGATCAACCATACATGAACATCAAGATTTTCTTTTTCATACTCTACTTGGAAGAGCCGAACAAGCGTGTATACACAACTTCATCAAAGCGAATCAGTGTATAGATCTGCAAATACTTACTTATAACTTCACTGCAATTCCAGACTTCAGACGTACCGAGATCATCACTTATAAAGGATAAAACATGCGTTAGCAATCAGATCTAGCATATCCATTATCATATCTCATAATGATAATTCATTATTATCTTGATCCATCATTAAATCCCATCCATCATCAAACACTCAAGTGCATACTTAGTTCAGATCAAGCAAAGCATTAGAAACCCATAACATGCATATTTTCTTTTGATCTAATACTTCATAAGATATTCATTACTTGTGCCCTTAACCCTTTGATCTTCTCCTCCTTATATACTTTGATCCTTTGTCAATGCCTCAGACCAAAACCACTTAGGACCAATACCTTGGACCAAATACCTAGGGTCAATACCTCCGACCAAATACCTCAAACTAAATACCTTGGACCAAATACCTTGGACCAAAATACCTTGGACAAAAAACCTCAGACCAAAACCTTGGTTTTCCAACATGTACATGCTTTTCTTCTTGTGGGAGTGCGTGTATACGTATACACTCTTTTTTTCTATGGACCAGCATGTATACACTGTTTTGACTAAGTGGACATGCGTATACTTCTTAAACTACTTTACATCAACCTTTTCCTTTACCTTCTTTATTCTGATCAGTAGACCTTCATTCCATATTCCTGTTCTTTTGTACCAATGCTCTGGTACCTCTGAATAGACCTGTTATACTATGAGTTTCCTTTTATCAAAACTGAATTGATCTGTGAGTGAGTTGCCATCAAGGACAACACTTGTATCATAATTCCAACACTTATGAGTGTTCTCAACATGCCCTTTCCTTGATTTGTCACCTTAACTCTAATCCCATGTTGAAGAATCTAGAGAAATTAGATATAGTAGGATTCTTCTAGACTTGATAACCATTTGTGAAGAACTTTAAAATTTATCTTGTTTGATTAATTGTCTTCTCTTCTTATTAATGTATGTGTGTTTACTTCATCAAACTGCTACCAAAAACATAAGAACATGAACACAAGATGTTGGATCTCTACCAAGGAAAAACCTCTCTCTCTTAAAAAGGAAATCCCTTTCATAAATTTCTCTTATTGAAGCTTCTATTGATCACTACCAAACCCTAGAACCTTCACAAGAATATCCTCCAAGCACAAGTCAAGTCCTTCCTCCTTCTTGCACTTTGTTCCCCGACACTTCATCCACCTTCTTTCAGCACTCAGTTCTTCTTACAATTTTTGATAGTCCTTTTTGCACTTGCTCTAGAAGAGACATGTGTCCTTGATCTTTAGTGAGATCCCTTCCTTCTTCTTGACTGACTGAGCTCCTTCTTCAAGGTGTAGTTACAGACTTGAAATGATTGTCCTGCAATCCTAAGTTTTGGCGCATGTGGGAGATTTCCTTGAGTATTTGGTTCCTTTGTTATTTTATTGAGAGAGTCTCTTCCTCACTCTAGTGGGAGGCCTTATAGGCCTAAGTTTCAAGCCTAAACAATGAGAAGTATGATATTGTTACGTTGTTGTTTTTATGACAGCAGTGTGCCTCCTTCTCTCACACATGTGATTGTGTTTTACCCTAGAAATAGTCTGCCAACCTTCAATGACGATTTCTCCTTCTTTTCTCCAATAGAGGCTCCTCATACTTGTCCCATTTCACCTTTTTCTCTCTCTTCCTTGTTCATTGATTTCAGAGGTGGACTGATTTTCGTTTGAGGGACTTGACAACCTATATATCAAGAGGATTGTTCCTTCTTTAGGCCGACTTGAGGCTGACCTGATGACTGTATTTCGACTTGAGTTTCCTTCATCATTTTTTCTCCTTTGATGGTGTCATTGCATGGAGAGGACTTGTCTTTGATTGGAGGTATATTCTTTGACTCTTATACAAATATGTAAATGGTGTAAGATGCCCTTAATGGTCTTCAAACTTTTCTTCTGACTCTTTTCCTTACCTATAACACTTTAACATGTGCTATACCTATTTCAATGAGAAAGAAATTAATTGATATCTATATATATATATATATATATATATATATATATATATATATATATATATATATATATATATATATATATCTATATATATATATATATATATATATATATATATATATATATATATATATAATCTTCCTGAATAAATACAAATATCAAAAGTACATTTATGAAGACCGAACCTAGTTACACTCACTTCAACAATATGCTGGTTATAAGCATGGTTAATGAAAAGATCTATGTATGGCCCTTAACACATTTCTACTAATGAATGCCAGGATAATGAATGATATACCTACTTGGTGTTATGACAACTATTATGAGAAGGAATTTTTTTTCTTGTTTATCCTCAAATAAGTTTTCATATCATTATGTTCATATTTTGACTCTTGACGCATCAGCTGCATGTTCATCATGTGTTTGACGAAATTTAAGGCTCGGTTGGGAGGGGTCATTTCAAGTCCTGGTTCAAGTTCTGGTTTATAAGAGTTTCTTCTATGTCATTTATCACTTCTAGAAGCTTCATTGAGTTCTAGGTAGAGTTCGGAGTCCTGGTCCTGAAAAGGTGGCTCAAAATTCAGGATCACTTATATAGAACTAATTGGGAAAGTCCACATTTTCATGGAGGCGGGTATATTAGTGTGACTGGAGGGATATAGTTGCTTATATTCCATGGCAAAGGAGAGGTTGAGGCTCTAGTTTAGTGAAAAGGAGATTTATCTTAGGTATTGAACACCTAGAGGGGTTGGGTTTCTCCTGGAGGTCTTGTAGCACTTGAAGTAAGTCTGTAAGGTCTCAAGTTGTCAAATCCATTTCCTTAAGGTCATATAGGAGGTTTATTTTTATCATAGTGACCCTCATCTCATGTTTACCCTAGGAAAACAAGTGAAAGTGTGTAAATGTGGAAAGAGTGGGTTACACATGGCATAAACATAGTATTTCCCAAGGATAAAATTGAAATCCAAGGGGCCTTGGACTACCATAACATCAATACATATATTTTTTCCTTCTAAGGTAATAGGAAGCTGAGGAAGGATATCTACAGGTTCATTGGTTATTCTATTAAAATCCAATATATTCTGAGCAATGGACACAAGATGAGGGGGACCTAAAACTTTCCAAGCAGTTGAGGATACAATACTAACAAAAACTCCTTTATCTATAAAAATGTCATATATGTTCTTATCAAAATACTTCGCCATGATTTGGAAGGGAATGTAAGAAGGGATACGAGGCTCTGTTAATTGATTCCAATTAAAGGAAATGACTTCATTACTTGGAGGGGACTTTGTGGGATCTAAAGTAACAAGAAGAATTTGAGCAGTATTAACTTCACTCTCTACGGGGAGAGTACAATCAATTGAAGATCGAATTAATTCGACCACATTCTCAACCAATGGTTGGTTGGAAAGGACTCATGGGATTCACACTTAGGGAGAGTAGGATTTACTGAAGATGGAGTCAGAGCAACCACTTCATCAACTAGTGGAGGATTGGGGGGAAATTTACAGAAATGAGTTGAAAGTTGTTGCTGAGATATAGTAATGTTTTCCAAAAATTCGGATGTTTCAACCATATGAGGGAAAAGGTGAGTTTGATTACTCCCTTCACATAACCTACAGGGAAACCTAGCTTTACCCTTTTTCCTGGGAACCTTATTATCACTAGTTGATGGTTTGTCACTAGCATGATCTCTAGAGGCTTACAGCAAGGGATAATGTGAGCTTATGGACCACACTTCTAATAATTGTGGAATACCCAAGAAATGTCTAAGAAGGTGGTCACCCTTACAAATCTTGCAAGGGAATTTAATATTATGATGCATGTTGGAAGGTTTTTCAACATTAGCCCCATTCATAGCAACCCCATTACTTATTTTTCATCTTCTTCTTCTTAGCTCCCTCATTACTAACATCAATACTTTCACCAAGCATAAAAGAAGAAAGGGAAGAATAGAAAATGGGCAAAGAAGGAAAAGGGTAAACTTGAGGTTAGTGTAGTTGAGGAGACATTTCTTATGAAGTAGCTTGGACTTTCAAGACCAAGGAGGTTGAAAACAATCATACTGTGAACCTATAGTGAATCTAGGAAGGGACAATGTAGCCTTGTAATTAGGAGCACCAATATTTCCAAAGGAAGGAAAAGGAACAAGATTACCGTAAAAGGGGTTTCCTTGACTAGAAAACTCTAAAACTGTTTCCATCAGACTCAACCTAACATCTACTATGGTAAAATGTGAGAATTCAATCAAAGAAATAATAAGAGTGAAAAAGGTCACTAGGTATGAAAGGATTATCAGGTTGTTTTGAACTGCAATATACCATTAAGTACGTGTAGGAAATCTCCTTGATTTTGTGTTCAATGTATCACAAACAACAAGCTAACCTTCTTTCTTACCTATGGAAGGTTTGCAACCTGTTGGAGACTTCCTATATACTCGAGGGTATTTGGAAGAACAATCTGTGCTAGTGTTGTCTACTGCATAAATGTACGATGGGAGAATTCATATATACTTGTTGTACATGGATCACATTCTTATATACCAAGAGGTATGTGGAAGAACGATCCTATTTACTTCAAAATTATGTGGAAAATCAACCGTCCCCATAATGTAACGCAGATGGTTAGCGACAACTCCTATGTTTAGAGATGCTGGAACACATCTTCTAACCTAGACAAACTATACGTTTTTACTATTTCAAATGCACCTTAGATTCGTTGATAAATTTTGAATGTTTCTCTTTTATTAAGGTTTTTTTTTACCGTAATAGAAAAACATTCACTTGAATTATTAAAATGCATCTAATATGATAGAAATATTTTCAATTCAATGAATATCTAACTAGAGGAAAGGAAGGGGTTTCAACTCAATAATGCAGAAAACAAATCTTCCAAACAAGACCTTCAAAGCCACTATTCCAATTTCACAAATCCAAATCCCTAATCAACAAGAATTTTGTATTTTTTTTAATTTTCATAATGTAAATAAAACTCAAACTATGAGTATATTACTCAAAAATAACAATTTGAACAACTAACCACAAAAGTACAAAATTTCTTTGAAGGAATCAATAATATGACCAAATTGTAAAAAGCTATAATTGATAAGAAAAAAACAATTTCCTACCAAAGAGAAATCAAACCTTATTGCTTAAATTAAATATTGGCTTTATAGAGAAACAAGAATACTATAGACTCAGAAAACTATTGCAAACAAGACAAATTTCAAAGCATGACAGGGAATCCTTAATTTTTGTATTTTCTAGATATCATTGCAGGTAATCTATAGACACTAGTGTGATGGTTCGCACTTAATGAATAAAAACACTGCACTACAATGCATTGTCACAGATTCATCATAGTTTACAAGAAGTAAAATTGCACTGAGTCCGACCTCATACATAGAAAAATTGCACTAAGTCACATTGTGATAGAAGGAAAAGTGAAATGGGGCTGATTCGCACAAAAACGAAGGAAAAAACCCGAATCAAGCTCGAAATTTAGTTTTTTAAACTCAAATTATAGTCTGAACAAGATGAAAAAGTCAACTACAGATGTCTTTAAACGCCATTGCAAAGAAAACCACTAAAGAACAAATCGATCCCTAGTGGAATTTCCAAGTTTTTTTTCCAAAGAAATCCATTTTACCGACATAATCAATCTCCCTATGTTCAATGGCTTAACCTAGAAACAACTAAGCAAACTACACTAGCTTTCCTAGATATATTTGAAATATAAGAAGAAAAAACTACTTGATCATAATCTTTCTTGTTCTCTTCATTCGCTCACTCCAGTTCAAATGAAAGGAATGTAAACCTAAACTAGTTGCATGAAAGTAAGTGCAAAAAATCTAGGTTATACTATTTCATTCAAAGTCAATTCTATTCTACTTGCAGAAGTCATCAAATTATCAAAGGTAATCAATGCAAATTGATTCTACGCTACTTAACTCTTAACCAAAACAATAAACCCTAATTGTGGATTTAAAGTTGCAATGATGAAAATATGATGCAAAAAGGGTCTCTAGCATTTTTCAATTGGATTCAAAGGATTAGGCAACATTGTTAAGTGATCAAAAGAAAGAAAATATGCTTAAGAAGAAATTTTGGCTCAGTTATGATTGGGTTTGTGAATTGTTATAGGATGATATACGATTGATACAAGATGCTACGTGATTGCATCTAATAGCATTCTAAGGAATCTAGAAACAATATAAATGTGAGGAAATATGGTGGAAGGTTTGGAAAGAGTGTAGAGTACCTTGACAAGCTTAGATCTACTCAATAGCCAATGTTGCACAAGGGGAAAAGTCAAATTGATCATCTCTTGCAATCCTCTAATGTAATTTATGTGCACAGATAGTTTGGAGGAATGAGTGGAAGAAATGTGTCGAAAGAGATGGTTTTGGACAATATTATTCTATTCGTGTCCCCTGAACTAATAGATCTTACCTCCATACTAAGTGATTATTCACCTAATAAAGGCATCATGATTTAAAGGATTATTAAAGAGATAATTACATAAAATCAAAATACAAAGGTAAGGATCAGTTGAATTTAAAGTAGAGTCTAACAATGGTATAAAAGAAAGACTATATTTTTATTTTTTTCCTCACAGGGCTTATAACCAAGCTTTTCAAAATAATCGACTAACCAACTTGCAGAGACAAAACGTTTTTCATATAAACCAGATTTGTAGAACAATGAACTAGTAAGTTGGTCTAAGCACCAAAATTCCTAAGCTAATCAAGTGAAACTACTATGGGGTAGTTTTTTTTTTAAGATAGATATTTTTAATTCTTTAATGCAAGTGGAATGAACTCAAAGGAATCGAATTAACACATGTGAAAATTTAGCATAAATTTATTACTAAAACCAGATATTTCAGAGAAATGTAGTAAGCCAATATAAGTACCCAAATGCCTAGGCTAATCAAGTGAAAATGTTTTGGGATAATTGTTTTTATTAATTTTAATGTTTTTATAATTTCATCCAAGTGAAATTAACTAGAAATTACTTTATTATCATGTGCTAAAATTTAGCAGAAATTTACTATTGTTTTGCTATAGGAAACTTCAAGAAATTCCAAAATTGTGAACTAGTGAATTAATCCAAGTAGCTCAATGATGAATATGACTTTTCAAAGTTTTTCTAAGGATGAATCATACTTGTGAATGTATAAATAACCTAAAAACAACTCACTTGAACCATTTAACTAATATAACCAACTACGAATGAAGCATGAATACTAAATGCAAAAATATGAAATGCAATAACAAGATCTACGAGTGAATAAGAAATGCAAAGAAGATAAAGAAATTGTACAATAGGGATTTGAGGCTCCTAAAATGGCCAAGCCCAAGGATACTCAGAGTCCTATGAAGTAAGCCAAGCCTTAAAAGATGAAAATGACACCAAAATTCATTATTAGAATCAATCCAAGTACATCCCCACTAGAAATGAAAGTAGAAATGCTAAATAGCAAGTTTTCTTCACAAGAAGACTAAAAAAGCCATGCCCCTAGAGGTTAATTAGAATTGATATTGATGGGGAAACATCCTCCTTGAAATGAGGCAACTTTTCCCTCCAAAATCCCTCAAAAATTGGACCTCATTCCCAACAGTGGGAATCATCATTAAATATCGAGTTCTAGGTTCCCCTGTAGCAAGGAACATAAATTAGTTTAGCTCTTGAATTTGACAAAAATTTAATGATATGATATTCATTGATTGGTCCATCCTATAGAATCTTTTGGCAGGGAGAAAGTCCCTAAATTTTCTCATTATGCGGATCTTAATAATTTACTCAAAGTTCTCTTAATATTTTGCAAAATAAATAATATTAGGCACATAATAAGTAAGGGAAAACTGAATTCCTAAGGACCCATTACAACTATGAATTAAATCTATAATGTAAAATTAAGGGGGTTAAACAAATGTTTATAGTTTTTAGTAATGAACAAATGGGCCTTAAAATATATACAATTTAGAGGTCCATCACAAATATCGGTTTGACTTGTGGCATTGGAAAGAAGACACATAGAGCTACCTCAGGATCTAATTCTAGAGCTTGGGAGGCTGAAATCACAAAGATCTTGTAACAACCTTGGGTTAATATTTTATGTAATAAAGTTAACAAAGGCAAAATAATAAGACCAAGGTCATGGGACACATATTCCCAGCTGAATCTCGGGAAAAAGCATCCTTGTGGGACGTTCATTTGGTTATTATGGATAAGGAATTTGGTAAAGGCATTGGAAAAGGCTTTGAGAAGGAAAAAAGGCATTATTTGGAATTTTATTTTTGAAAATAAAGGGAATTATGAGAAGAGGGAGATGAAAATCCATAGGTTGCATGTGAGGAGGAAATTCAAGTTAAATAGAGGAAAATGAAGAAATTAGAAGCATCAATAATAAAAAGGCATCAGAGCATCAATTTGGATCCTTTTTTCAGTTCAATTTTGGAATTGGTTTCGGAAAGGAGAAGAGCACCAAGAGGAGAAAGAAAGAAAGCAAGCAAAGGAAAGCAAGGTCAAGAAAAGGAAGGATGAGAATGAAAAGGAACGTAAGGATCAAGCAAGGAAAGTTGGATCATGTGACTTCAACAGGAATACTTGTAGGAAATAGGTTGCATGTATGATTTCCTACATGGTTTTTGCATGGATGGTATATGCATGTGTGTATTTGGTTAATTTTCTATCATTGGCATATGTTTTTCTTGGTTTTACAGTGGTTTCAACCTTGACTTGTTATTCCTTGATAGCCATTGTGTGATGGGATTCATTCTTGGTCGAGATTTGGATTGTTAGAAGGTTTTGGATCTCGTTGAGGTGGTCTTAGGAAAATACAAAAGGTTGGGGGTGGAGATTTGTTTCTTCGATAATCCCTCAATAGGTGGATGGAGATAATATAATTCCTCAAGGGATGGTGAAGGAATTATGAGGCATTCAATCTTGGTTTGATTTTGTGATCTTGGCAACGATTTAGGTGAGATTATGGTAGTGTGAGGGTTTGACCTTTAGATTTCCTTGGTTTTTTATGCATTGGATTATCCCATAAGATCCCACACTTATGCTTGAAATATGGCAGGGGGATGATTGGATGAAAGAAATATTTGGTTCAACCTAATCTATGGTCGAGTGGTATGTGGAAGTCCCCGGCTTAATGGTTTTTGCATATGTTAATAAGAGCTAAGTTCCTCTTGTATTTTATGATTAAATGCTCTTGTCAATATGTGGCTTTAATGGTTGTTCTACCATTATATTGATCTGGTTATATGTTGGTTATAAGCACGGTTTTATGATGTATTGAAGTTATGAATATTATCATGTTTTGTTGGTAAAAGAATGATTATTGAATGCATGACCTAATATATTTAATTGCAGCTATTTTAAGAGGGAATGAGACCTTCTTGATGATTCTTAGATAAGTGTCAGACCCCTATGTTTAGATATTATTCATGACTTGTAGATTACATGATCGCCATATGTTTGACAAAATGAATATCATGGTTAAGCTTGGTCAGGACAAGTTCTTAACTAAGCTTTGGGTTAAAGGATCTTTCTTTATGTCATTTATTATTCTGGAAGGTCTCATTAAGTTATGGACAATGGTTAGTAGTCAGACCCTAAAAATTTCGCTTAGATTTTGTTGTCGCATGCACAAAACTGAGGAAATTAGACCGCAGTCACTCCCTTACAGGCTTGTGTATGCGACTAGAGGCCTACAATCAAATTTATACAACATTATGCTTGCGGTTGGGAGTTTAGGTTAGTGAAAAAGCAATCTGACTTAGGGTTTTTCCACCTGGAGGGTTGGTTTAGCTCTTAGGGGTCCTGTATCTCCTCAAGAAGGTTAGTAAAGTTTTAGTTTGTCAATTCCACTTCCTCAACTATACATAAGAGGTTGAGTCATGTCATAGTAGCCCTGAACACATGTTTACCCTGACATCCAGGTGAAAGTGGGTAAATGTAGGAGGTGGGGGTTACATATTGGTATCAAGTCATGGTTCAAACACTTGGACTGAATGTGTTGGATGCATGTTGTTAGGAATGTGTTGTCATGGTTATGGTTATGCATGCATAGTATTTCAAGCATGCATGCATTTTGATAGTCATTATTACAGTTTATGTCAGCATGATTTTGTTGGTATGTCATGATATGTTGGATGAGATAGAGTAGGAGAAGAAAACTGTTAGAGCGAGGTTGCACCACTGGGCTTCAGGGTAAGAGCATATCGTCATAGAGTTTTGTATTTTAGGCATGCAAGTATGTTGGTTAATGGTTGTTATATTCATTATGGTTACGATCATGCTCATCATTATGTTTCTATTGTGGCTACATGCATGATAGATGCTAGTTGATTAGTGTGATCATATGCATTTACATTTGATATGTTGATTTTGGGGTAGCACCTGATGTGCTCTAGCTCTAAAATTATGTGCAGAGGCTAGAATACATACGATCTCCAAGACCCAAAAATCATTTGGAGAAATTCCACCTGTAGTGCAAGTTATTAAAATAATTAATATTTTTAATAGGGTTCCTAAGTCTAAACTTAGGAAAATAAAAATATTAATAGGTTTAATAAAAATATGGGTGAGAAGCTTCTAAGAGGCGAGGATAAAATCTGTTTTAATCTTAGCCATTGATTAGGGACTTAATATCGACCGTTGATTCATCAACAGGAAAAGTATAAGACGAGGCTTGAGGGTCATTTGGAGATACACCACATGATCAAATCAGTGCAATTTTTCTGGGGTGTGGCTTGCTGAGAAAATCGAACTCGTGATTTAAGTTGCAGTGAGAGGGGCATAAGCAGAGATTTGGATCAAAAACAAGTTACAAGACAAATACTACCAAGAAGAGAGGCAGCGGTAGCATCAGAGAGGTAGCGCAGAGGCCTACGTAGCCTAGGAAGGACCTCACATAGAGATGACACAGGAAAATAGGGTCTCTTGCAGTGGCAGGGCAGGATATTCGTCAGAAGTTTGAGATTTTGCAGGAGAAGCTAGGTTCTGAGCCAGGAGGGTTGAACGGAATTCTTCCTCCAACAAATCAATCTAGTAGAAGGAGTGAAATAGTCTCCCAGAGTCAAGATGCTGGCCCAAACAAATATTGCACTAGAATTTTTGTAATGCTTGCTACAGTCAGGCCACTCAATGGGTCAGTTGTGACTTGGGGAATGAGGTAAACCATCGTATGTATTTCTCACTACTGAAATTTACCTGAAATTTTAGCTGGTGTGAGAGGAAACCTATTGTACTCAGATTAGACTTGCTTAATAATACAAACCCTCTATATGCTGCACCGGTTTTCCCAAGTTTGGTTTTTTCGAGGACGTGTTGTCCAAAAATAATGGTGTCCCTTGCGTTTTAGTCTCATATTTGTTTTGCTTTATAATCTATATGTCACTGTAGTTTGTAGTAATGTTTTTCATCACTATTTATAAATTAAATAACTTGTTTAACATAATAACAAGTAGGAGATGATAAACCGTGATTTCAATAGGATTTTTGATGTGTAGATTCAGAAATTTTCACATTGTATCAAAGAATTGTAGATCATAGGACACTGAAGACATCAGCTAGGCGATCCAATTAATTTGTTGTATAGAAGCAACTATCCCGAGTGACAATGTTGTTTCAAAGGCAGAGGAGCAGTTGAAGGAGTGACGAAAAGCCAAAGAAGTGACGCAGAGGCTCACGCAGTGCCTGCATTAGGATTGCGAGCCTATAGAGGGTGACACAGTACCCAAGAGGAGGTCACGCAGTGAATGTGTCACCTCTCTAGGTCAACACAGAGCATGAGAGGGTCAAATCAGTAAGTTGTCAGAGCTGGAGGAGCAGTGCATATTTGATCTGAGGAGCTAGTGGGACATTATTGTTGTTGGTAAAGAACAATTTCTATGGAGATAAATCCAAGGTAGAGGGAGTCACTACCTTAGCAGATTTCTTGCCAAAGAAATCTAGAGCGGGGTTCCTGAGTAGTAGCAAAGGAGGATTGGAGAGGAGTGATTCAACATTTGGCAGGAGGATTTCCGTGAAGAAAATTAGGATTCAGAGGGAGTCTGGAAATAAGTTATTCCTTAGAGGATTTCTAGCACCAAAGATATTCATATCCAAGTCTTGCTAGGGTAGCAATAAGAGAGGGAGAAGAGAACCTGTTTTACACTTGTTTGAGCTCAGATGGTAGTCAATGGACTAAGGGATCATGACATATTGTATGGAGCATCCAACTTTGTCATCTGGAAATCCAGGATCCTGTTAGTCTTGGACAAGAATTACATCAAGGATTATGCCTTGAAAATGGTGGTTGTACCCGTCGATATTGATCCTCTCGATAAGTATGAGGAGGCTCAAGTGAAGGCTAAATGCATGATTCTAGATGGGGTCAAAGATCATGTGGTCCCACCCAAACAATAAGGGAGATGTGGGAGACATTGACCACCTTGTACTAGGGTACTTTCTTTCAATGCAAGATGCTATTGGAGAATCAGTTGAGACAGTACCAGATGTAGAAGGGAGAAGAGATCGATCCCTTCCTCCTCTGGTTGCAAGGGATTCGAGACCAGTTGAATTCTGTGGGGTCTACACCAGATCCTCAATTCATGGTCAGGACTGCCCTAAATGCAGTCACTAAAGACTAGGATCCATTTTTACAGAGTATCTTGGGCAGAGCTTCTCTCCCCAGTTAGGAGGAGATGTGGTAGCTCTTCGACATGAAGAGATAAAGAGGCTGAATAAAGTAGGGAGTAGTGGGAAAAGAATTAGAGCCAAGAAGGAGGAGGAGGAGGATGCAACTCTTGCATCAATGAGACATCTAGGGAAGCATAATAGGAAAAAGAAAGACATAACCAAAGTCAGATGCTTCAGGTGTGGGGAACTAGGACATTTCGCCACTCAGTTCCCTCGGAGGAAGGGCAAGGAAGATAAGTCTGACTTGAAGGCTTCTCCAACGAAATATGACAAGGAAGATGATGATGAGGATTGTTCCATGAGTGCTCATGCACCTCTAGAGAAGAGGTGGGGTGACATAGACTTGTAGTTGGGAGGAGTACACGGGGGTAGGATCCTTGAGGTGCCCAATCTCTTGGATCACATAATACTACGAGAGCCCTTAATGATAGTAGTAGAATGATAGGAGTCAGCAGGTGCAAGGGATGATGGAGCAACAGTGGAAGAGCTAGAATGCCAGAGTCTGAAGTAGTGTAGTGGAGGTTGCAGTAGTGCGAGAGGCACAGAGCAGATTGCAACAACACATTAGCATCATAGGGACAACACAAATTCGTAGCAGAGGGAGCTTCAACACCATAGGATATCTAGACTAACCAGCATGTCAGCATTGGGTGGCTATTTAGTTTCTTACTTCTCAGCAACTGAGTTGTAGTGCAGCAATTAGCAGTGGCAGTGTTATGGGCAGCATGATGCAAGATATTGAGAAGGAATTGTGGTACAGATGCATCAGTGGCAGTGGTAGTGTCATTGGTAGTGGTATAGGTTGCAACAGTGAAGTGGATGAAGGGTAGCATGCCAAGCATCAAAAGCACATAGGATCGATTCCATGGATCAATGTGATGCTTCTATTGGAAGTATTGTTAGAGCACATTCCTTGCTAAGAGGTTGTGTTGATTTTGGGTAGCATCGGATGTGCTCTAGCTCCGAAAGTTTGTGGAGGGGCTAGAATACATAAGATCTCCATGACCCAGAAATCGTTTGGAGAAATTCCACACGGAGTGTGAGTTATTAAAATAATTAATATTTTTAATGGCGTTCCTAAGTCTAAACTTGGGAAAATAAAAATATTAATTGGTATTAATAAAAATATGGGTGGGAAGCTTCTAAGAGGCGACGATCAAGTCTATTTTAATCTTAGCCATTGATTAGGGACATAGTCTTGGTTGTTGATTCATCAACATGAAAATTATAAGAGGAGGCTTGAGGGTCACTTGGAGATACACCCAGTGATCAAATCAGTTTGATTTTTCTAGGGCATGGTTTTCTGAGAAAATCGAACTAGTGATCTGAGTTGTAGTAAAAGGGGTAGAAGAAGACATTTCAATTGGAAAGGAGTTTCGGGCCAAAAGTTACCAAGTAGAGAGGCAAAAGTAGCATTAGAGAGGTAGCTTAGAGGCATATGCAACCCAGGAAGAGGCTCACATAGAGCTGACATAGGCCAAGAGGGTCTCTTGCAGTGGCAATGCAGGATATTCATTGGAAGTTAGATATTTTTTTGTAGAAGCTAGGTTCTGAGCTGGGAGGGCTGAACATAAGTCTTCCTCCAGCAAATCGATTGAGTCGAAGGAGTGATGAAGTCTCCTGGAGGCAAGACACTGGCCCAAGCAGAGATTTCATTGGGGTTTTACAGTGCTTGCCAGAGTCAGGCCACTCAATGGATCAGTTGTGACTTGGAGAATGAGGTAAACTATCGTATGTATTTATTTTTGCCAAGATTTCTCTGAAAGGTTAGCTAGTGTGAGAGGAAACCTATTGTACTCAGCTTTTGCTTGCTTAATAATACAAACCCTTTATATGTTGCACCGGTTTTCACAAATTGGGTTCTTTTCAAGGACGCGTTGTCCAAAAATAACAGTGTCCCTTGTGTGTTTGTCTCATATTTGTTTTAGTTTATGATATGTATGTTAGTGTAGTCTGCAGTAGTGTTTTTCATCACTCTTTATAAATTAAATAACTTTTTGAATGTAATAACAAGTAGGAGATGATAAACCGATGATTGCAATACGATTTCTGATGTGTAGATTCAAAAATTCGCACACGATAGTCATGAATGATAGTAACTTGTTTTTATATGCATTTTGATTGTACACATGATGATTATAGTCATTGATTTTATATCTTAATGTTATATGTATCATGTTAATCTGGATCGTCCTATGAAGATGGTTATCGTTATGATATTTAGGTATGAGTTGATTTATTTGTAATATTGTGTCGTACTAATATAGATTGACTTGTGCAAATGTGATAGTATTCCCTGAGATACATTGAGATATGATCTTGATTATGTCATCTATTATACTTGATATTTTTACAAGTTCTTTGAATGTTTTATTAATTGTATGATATTAGTATGCGTCTATAAGATTGCATGAAGGAATCATAATTTTTTAAGATGGTTGACTAACACAATATGTGTTGAGAAAATTCATATGCACTTGAGTGCAAGTGAGTTTTAGTTGTAGTATTATTATTAATGAATGTGAGTTGATTATGATATGTCTGTTAGTCTTGGTAAAGGCTGATTTCAAATTAATTGACATGATTTCTTTATCTTTGGAACATGTGACTAACATTTGTGTATAATTGCAGGGTGACATGATTGGTGTTAGCATGACAAGGTAAAAATTGATTTGTTTATATATAACTAATAGTTGGGTGATGTGACATTACATAGTAAGACTCAATTGCATCTAGTAAGATGGTAAAAGCAAGGAATTGGGTAGGAATTACTTTGGCAATGTTTGGAAACTGTAGCTCCAAATAAATGGGTGCTTTGCATGAGTGTAGGAAGTATTATTAACCTTGATTTTGTCTGACATTATGTGGATATGTGCTATATTTATGACCATGTATTTGATAGGTATAAAAGTTGGTTTCCATTTATGGCTGGATTCTTAAAGAGAACTCGAGTCCCTTGAGAAATAGCATGTGTATGTGTTCAGTTACAAGGTAGTGTGCTTGGCACAACAAGGTAAGGTAACTAGTATATTGTTATGTTTATTTATGCTCTGATAGTTGTGTGTTTATGGCGGTATGATGCAAGGGATTGCATCGCAAAGAGAATTCCATGAAATATTAAATTAGATTCAGGTTGAGATTTCCATTGGAAGCATTGGGAACCTGTGGGGCTTCAGTCGTGGTATTTGATGAGAGTTTTTTCCTTTTGATGCTTTGTGATTTATTTTCACTTGATTTTCAATTTTTTTATGTCTGGTGCATGTCCATGTCACTTTGTTTGTGGTGTTGTA
The DNA here is from genome assembly GCA_031772625.1 of Pinus tabuliformis. Lineage (NCBI taxonomy): Eukaryota > Viridiplantae > Streptophyta > Pinopsida > Pinales > Pinaceae > Pinus > Pinus tabuliformis. The sequence goes on along the minus strand of CM062815.1, from coordinate 791,780,102 downwards.
TTGTTGTTGGTTTTCCATGGTTTTTTTTTGTTTTCCTTTGTTCTTAACTTTTATGTTTTGAGGGTCTTGGGGATTGGTTGGGAAGAGGAAATTTAATGGAGCCTGGGAGAGATGAATGAAACTCAATGGGTCATTTAAGACCAGGATGAAGCTTGGTGCATGTATAAGGGAAGTTGAAGAAAAGAATATGAAACTCAGTTGGATTGGTTGGGTCCATTGGGATAAATGGATGGTGGAAAAAAATTCATGAGAAAGGTAATAAGAAAGGTAAAGTAAATAGATTTGAGGCGTCATATGCCTTGGATATGTTGGGAAACATTGTTCTGAATGTTGTGCATGTTCCACACAAATAAAGGGATTTCTCTTAAACTATAACTTCTGATATATGGGAATTGTTTTGTGATTATGATTATGTTGATATCTATCTATGTGTAAATATGTATGTATGTCATTATTTGACCGGGTCATTAGGGATCATGATTGCTTTATGGCATTTATATACATGTGTGCATGTCATTATCTAACAGGGTCTTCAAGGATCATTCTTGTGGAGGAAATATTTCTTATGCAGGTGAATGACATGAAGAGGTTCATGGTTTATGAGGAATCAAGTGGCTGAGTAGCCCTCACAAATCTATGAGGTTAGTATCATGTGGATATGAATTTATATTATATTATTATACTATATCTATGTTTATGTTATGGCAGCTAATGTTGAGGGGTACATCAATGGAATGAAATCAGTGTGATCTGTGACATGCTAGGACAAGCATGGATAGCGGAAAGACACTATTTGGAAGGTTTCCTCGTAGAGACAGTGTGGTCTCTGGATGTGGATTATTATTGTTTTGTATATGTTTTACATATTGTACATGTGGCATTGTGTACATGTGGTACTGTGTACATGATTGTGCAAGCAGTGTTGTAAACATATCATATTGTGTACATGTTGTATAGTTGGTGTTGTGTGCATGTTGTACATGTGGTGCTATGTACATGTGTCATTGTATATATGTCATACATGTTTTTTTGTGTATATGTGGTACTGTGTTGCAAATATTGTGTAGTCATTGTGTCACGACATGTGTCTTCATTACATTGTACGATGTGTACAGATATGTGTTATGTTTTACACCAAGTGTAGGTGTATGTGTGGTGTTGTACAATGGGTTTACCTGTATGTGTGGTATTGTACACTAAGTGTAGTTGTATGTTTTGTGTTATACACTAGGTGTAGGTGTATGTATTGTGTTGTACATTGTGTATGTGCATGCATTGTATAATGTGATGGGACAGGTATGTATGGGATTGTTTGGGCCCTTGTTATTGATATTGAGGGTTGAGGTAGTTTAGTCTCGGGATACCCTTGTTTCTATTGAGGGTTGAGGTGGTTTAGTCTATGGATTCCCTTATTGCTGTTATTAAGGGTTGAGGTGGTTTAGTCTTTGGATTCCCTTGTTGTTGCTATTGAGGGTTGAGGCATTTAGTCTTTGGATTCCCTCATTGTTGCTATTGAGGGTTGAGGCAATTTAGTCTTTGGATGCCCTTATTGTTCCTAATGAGGGTTGACGCTATTTAGTCTCAGGATACCCTTGTTGGTGATATTGAGGTAGCAGGCGGTTTAGTCTCCAAAATCCATTATTGCTCAGAGAGAAGTGAAGGCACTAAGTGCTTTTTGGGTTTGGAAATTGATTCAATGTGTGTTCAAAAAGGACAAAGAACAAAGGTAGAAGTAAAAGAATCATGGAAAGAGAAGTGTTAGTATTTTACTTCAATTGTTTACTATGCACGTGAACTATGATTCCAATTTATGATGTTTGTGTTTTGAGCTAACCTGATGAGATATTTTTATACATGATGATTTAATCAAACAACTAGTTTGACTTGCTCTGACAGGAAGTAAACAAAATTGCAAGTGTGCCTTATTGACAAACCACCAATGACGTATGATTTGAATTTATTTCAATTCATTTTCAATCTAATGACAATTATGTGCTTGGTATAATAAAGCATGGAAAAGCCCAGTTTGGGTGGTTGAAAATTCCTAATGTGGGTGGTTGGAACTAGCTACAAGAATTAGCTGTAGAAAAAAGGAATTGGAAAATGCAACAGTATGTTGGTAAAGAACTTTAGGAGAAAGGCCATTGTGGGACACTAGTACCCAATAGTGTCCTTTGATTTCCATGAGAATTTTATGACCAGTAGGCTGGTTTTGAGGTAACGATATGCCTTGGTTTTTGGACCTTCTAATATGAGGAAACCTTGCTAAGGGATGGATCACCCAAAAAAGGGGATATCGGGGAACTTGGAAGGTGAATGGCTACACAGAAGGGGGTTACTAAATTTCCTGAGGGACTATGTAGCAAATAAATGAAGGTTGGGGGATGAATTTGTGTTGGTCATTATCATTTCTAGATGGAGTCAGAAGCACATTCAGAGTATGCACTAGAACAATGATTTGGTAACTATTCACTGAGGGATGAGGTAGCGCAAGGATCATAGTGTTGGACATTGGGTCCAAATTTGACTTTGTTAGTGGATTCTAGACTTCCTAGGAAGAAGGTGAATCCTGATATTAATTTGAGGGCAGAAGTGTGAGCCTCTAGATTCCCTTGTTACAGATTCAAACATCGTATGCTTTTATATTTTTGTTAGAGTAAATGTGCATGTGTATATATGTGTATCTTATTGTAAATGTTGTATTGATATGGATTTACAAAGCTCCATAGATAGTATGATTATTTTTGGTTGAAGAAAATGTGCATAATTACATGTGGTTGTAATTGTAAATATTGTAATGAGTTGTGTTATAAAGCTCTAATACACGTTATTATTGTCATGTTTTCAATAGTGGTCTTTTTAAACATTGCATCATGCTAAGTTATAAAGCTCCATGGGTAGTATGTTTTGGTTTTGAGTGGTCTTCCTGGTCATAGGTGTCATTGAACACCAAGGATGGTGCTCCCCTAAGGGGGAGGGGTCTATAACAACCCCAGGTTAAACATTCACCCAATAAAGTTAATAAAGGAAAATGAATAAGACCAAGGTCATGGGACACAAATTCCAAGTTCAATGTTGGGAAAAACATCCTGGTGGGGTGTTCATTTGGTTATTATGGCTAAGGAATTTGGAAAATGATTTCGAAAGGAAAAGAAGTAGTATTTGGCATTTCGTTTATGAAAATAAATGGAATTACAAGAAAAGGGAGATGAAAAATCACAAGTCGCATGTGAGGATGAAATTGAAGGAAAATAAAGAGAAAATGAAGAAATTATAGGCATCAATAATAAGTACACATCAGAGCATTATTTTGGAGCATTTCGTTAGTTCAGTTTTCGAATTGGTTTCAAAAAGGAGAAGAGCACGAAGAAGAGAAAGCAAGCAAAGGAAAGTAGGGTCAACCAAAGGAAGGACAAGAAAGCAAAGGAAAGTAAGGATTAAGCAAGGAAAGTTGGAACAAGCAAATTCGATGGGAATAGTTGTAGGTAATAGGTTTCATGTATGATTTATTAGCTATTTTTGGCATGCATAGTACATGCATGTGTGTATTTTGTTCATTTGATATCATTTCCATGGGTTTTTCTAGGTTTGATAGTGGTTTCAGACTTTCCTGGCCATTTCTAGATGGCCACAGTGTGAAGGGATTCATTCTTGGTTGAGCTTTAGATTGGTTCAAGGTTTTGGATCCAGGTGAGGGGGTCTCGGGAAAATCCCAAGGGTTAGGGGTGGAGATAGTTTTCTCCTGGAAGCCCTTAATAGGTGGGTGGAGTCACGAAAATTCCTTAAGGGATCGTTAAGGAATTCTGAGGCATCCATGTTTGGTTTGGTTTTGTGATCTTGAGATTGGTTTAGGTGAGATCACGATAATGTGAGGGTGGAGGTGGTTTAACCTCTCATTTTTCTTGGTTTTTTATGTATTGGTTTATCCCACAAGATCCCACATTCAGGCTTGGAATATGGTGTAGGGGTAATTGGATGAAAGAAATTTTTGGTTCATCCCTATCTATGGTCAAGCAGTATGTGGAAGTACCTGACTTGGTTGGCTTTGCATATGTTAATAAGATCTAAGTTCCTATTGTATTTTATGAGTAAATTTACTTGTCAATGTGTGGCTTTAATGGTCGTTCTATGATTGTTATTTATTTGGTTATATGTTGGTTACAAGCCTATTTTTATGACAAATTCATGTTATGACTCTTATCATGTTTGATTGGTAAATTAATGGTTATCGAATGCATGACATAATATATATTATTTCACCTATTGTGAGATAAAATTAGACCTTATTGATAATTCTCAAGTAATAGCACACCCCTATGTTCAGATATGCATTCATGACCTGTAGATTAGATGGTTTCCATATGTTTGACAAAGTGACTGTCATAGTTAAGCTTTGTTAAGTGAAGTCCTTGACTAAGTTTTTGTTCAAGGCTTTGTCTTTGTGTCATTTATTTTCTAGAAAGTCTTGTTAATTTGTGGGTAGTTCTTGGGAGTTAGACCCTAAAAAGGTTGCTTAGACTCCACCGTCGCAGGTAGAAAACTGAGGAAATGAGACTAAAGTCACTCCCTTACATGCTTGTGCATGTGACTGGAGGCCTACAGTCGAATTTATTCAGTTTTATGCTTGCGACTAGGAGTCTAGGTTAGTGAAAAATCAATCTAACTAAGGGTTTGGAGACTTGGAGGGGTGGTTTAGATCTTGGGGGTCCTACCACTCCTGACAAAGGTCAGTAAAGTTTTTGTTTTTAAATTCCACTTCCTTAATTGTACTTAGGATGTTGAGTCATGCCATAGTAGGCCTCACCTCATGTTTACCCTAGAATCCCAGTGAAAGTGGGTAAATGTGGGAGGGTTCATTACTGATCCATCAGTTTCAAGTTCATCCATATCGACAAGATCAAAATCAAGCTTGTAAAAAATGTGTTTTTTTATTTTTCATAAATTTTATTTGAAAAATAAATTTGAATTGATTCAAAGGGAATAGTTAAGCATAGATATCTATAACACGTGAAGAAGTAGTATAAGAAGAAATACAACATGATATATCAAAATTATGAGACCAAGTGCACAAAGAGAAACCAAATATGAAATGCAAGTAATTATGAAAGGTTTAAAAGAATACATAAACGGGGACATGAAAGGTTTGAAATCAAAAATAAAAGAGGACATGGAAGGTTTAAAAGCAGACGTGGAAGGTTTGATGGAAGGTTTGACAAAGTTGTTACAAGAAAGGATTACTAGTGGTGACAGGTACTCCATGAAACTCATGATGAGAATAAAAGGAATGTGAATCATGATTTTAGAGGCTCTAAATTTGGGTTCGCTTCCAACCATATTCCAAAAATCGATATGAGGAATATTGATAGAAAGTATATAGTAACATGGATACTAAATATGGAGCAGTTATTTGATCTACATGATGTGCTACACACACAAAAGTTTCACATTGCATATTTATATTTAGAACCCAATCAGTTTGTGTGGTATTGATGGGTTTGTTCTTGTAAATCACTTGTCACTTGGGAAATATTTACAGAGGAATTGATATGACATTATGAGGATACAAATAGAAATACATTCTTTATCCAATTGATAGATATGAAGCAGAATGGTTCATTTGGGGAGAAATTGAGGATAATTTGACTGATGTTTATATAGGAATTTTAGAGGATAATATCTAGCATGAGGTTTTCCTCTGGTAACCTAAGTCATTGTTGAATACATTGAGGGTGGCAAGAAAAGTTGAAAGACAAATTATGGCAACAAGGACGTCTACCACTCACAACTATAAAGATGGATGTGTTGCTGCTCCTCGCCTCCCAAAACCTACAAGGTTGACACCACAACAATTGGATGAAAAAAGAGAAAAATGGTTTTGTTAGAGTTGTGATAGAAAATATACTAGAGGTCATAAGTGTGTTGAGAAGAAATTATTTTACATTGATTGTGCATAGGCGGAAGAAAAGGAATAAGAAGCATCAAAAGAAGAAGATATACACTAGGAACCAACCTTAGGGGTTAAAATCGAAGAAATGAATCCGACCATATCTTGTAATGCATTGGCAAGAATTACCACTCCTCAAACTCTCAAGATAGAAGGGTATATCAAAAAGAAAAAGGTAATAGTGTTGATTGATTAAGGTAGTTCCCATGATTTTATTCATTGTAAGATAGCTAAGGATTTGAATTGCTTTCTATATCCAACACCATAGTGTCAAATGATAGTTGTAAATGGAGGAACTATACATTTCTTGGGGAAGTTCTATAATATCAATCTAACCATGGGGGAAATATCTATTTAACAGTCCAATTATTTCCATTCCAATGGGAGGTGTTGAAGTTGCATTAGGATTCTAATGTTACACTCCTTGGGGTCAATAGCTCTAAATTTTCAATAAATTTTCTTGAATTTTTTTGGGGAATGAAAGGAAATTGAATTAAGGGGTATCACGAGGAAACCTGGGAAGATAATCATCTCTAATAGCATGAAAAATATTTTTAAGAAGGAAAAATGAGGGGTAATTTCACAATTATGCTCAAAAGATTTTCAAATATCTAAGTCAACCATTTTTCCAGATCTCCAAAGAGTCCTTAACAATCGTTCCAAGGTGTTTGAGATTACCAAAGGTATCCCACCTATTCATGATCATGAGCATCATATTCACTTAATTCCAGGAAGTGTTCCTCTAAAAATTAGACCTTACAAATACCCTATGCCTAGAAGAGTGAAATTGAACAGATGGTTGCAAAAACACTAGAGGTAGGTATAATTCAACCTAGGAATTTGTTTTCTCCTCTCCAGTAGTATTGGTGCACAAGAAGGATGGATCATGGCATATGTGTTCGAATTATAGGGAGCTCAAGAATCTCACTATTAAAGGCAAATTTCCCATTCATGTCATTGGTGAATTGTTGGATTAACTACATGGAGCAATTTACTTCACCAAGTTGGATCTTCATTCTTGATATTATCAAATTAGAATGAAGATAAAAGACATTCTGAAAACGTCATTCAGAACTCATGATGGTCATTATGAATTTTGGTCTTGCCTTTTGGCCTTACTAGTGCACCTTCCACATTTCAAGACTTGATGAATTCTACTTTCAAACCCTTAGAAAATTTGTGTTAGTATTTTTTGATGATATACTAATATATACCAAGTCTTGGAACTATCATGTTCAACTTTATGATAGGGTGCTCAAATTATTGAAGGAGAAACAATTTTATGAAAAACCTTCCAAATGTTTCAGTGGGCTACAAGAAGTGGAATATTTGGGTTATATTGTATCAAATGAAAAGGAATGGAAAGTACTCACAACATTAAGGAATATACAACACCACTAAAAACATTAATGAAGAAAGATGAATTAATGTGTTGAGCTACAGTCATAACTACACCAAAATTCACAAAAACCTTTGTTGTGGAATTTCATTCCTTATGAAATGGCATTGGTGTTGTTTTAATGCAAAAATTACACCCATTTCTTTTGAAAGTCGTCCAATAAAAAGAAAGTATTTACACAAACCTATTTATGAGAAGGAAATATTGGAAATACTACATGCCCTGAACAAATGACACCCTTACCTAATGGGAAGATATTTCAAGGTAAACACATATTATTATAGTCTTAAATACTTAAATAAAATATGATCTTCAGAAGAGCAACAAAAATGGGTCACAAAGATGTGGGTTATGACTTTGAAATCATCTGCAAAAAAAGTAGCAAAATGTTGTTGTAGATGCACTCTCGAGAAGGTATGAGGATGTGGAAGCATTGCTCTACACCACTTATATTATCCAACTTGATTGGATAAATGAATACAAGTATGAATGGAAGAATGATGAAGAGTTTTGGACACTCACACAAAAGTTTCAGCAAGATCCCAATGCATCTAATACATTTATTTGAAAAAATTATTCAATATGGTGCCAACATTTCTTATATCTATGTAAGAACTCCAAAATAGATAAATAAAGGTTCTTTTGGAATTTCACACCTCTCCTATATGAGGGCACTCAAAATTTTTAAAAACTTACCATAGGGTTAAAAAGGAATTTCTTTTGGAATGGCCTTAAATCTGGTGTTTAAAAGTTTATGGAAGAATGTTTGGTTTTCCAACAAAATAAAGTTAGACAATTAATACCCCAGGTCTTTCAAAACCATTAGTCATTTATGTCATCATTGGGAGGAGGTCCCATTGGATTTTATCACAATTTTATCCAAGGCTGAAGGAAAGAGTGTCATCATGGTGGTAGTTGATAGACTTACCAAGTATGCGCACTTTTTTTCACTGTCTCATCCTTTCAAAGCAAGTAGAGTCGCTACTACATTTTTGGAAAGAGTTTAAAAGCTACATGGAAACCCAAAGATTATTGTAAGTGATAGATATCCCACTTTCACTAGAAATTTTTGGAGATAATCATTTTCGTGTCTTAATACTCAATTAACACATAATTGTTTTTATCATCCTCAATCTGATGGGAAAAGTGAGATATTGAACAAATGTTTGGAAGGATATCTTTGTTTCTTTGTATCTACTAAAAAAACACAGTGGGTCAAGTGGCTACCTCTAGAAAAATCGTGGTATGAAACTTCCTTCCTGTTGTGACCACCAACAACCCCCCTCCTTCTTTAGTATTAGCAATAACGCTAAAGAAGTGGGGACCCTTAGTAAAAAAAATCCAAAAAGATTTTATAAATTTTTTTGTATTATACTCCTAAAAAATGCATCGCACGGAGAAGAGTCAAGCATTCCTTTATGAGCACATTAAAACAACTGCGAAGAAGCGGAACGAAATTCATCACATTGCATACATTGAGAAGTGCCCATAAATGAATAATCTTCAGAAAATCTCCGATGGCCGATATGCAATATCGCATATTGAAACGTTGCATAAATAGCACACGAATAACTTGACAAATTGCAGCGATCTGCGATCTGCGATGCCACGATACTGCGATAAAAGCGATCTGCGATAACTGTGATCTGTGATCAATGCTATCTGTGATCAATGCGATCTGAGATAACCGCGATACTGCGATAAAAGTGATCTGCGATAACTGCGATCTACGATAACTGCGATCTGCGAGTCGCAGAAATCACCCATCGCAAATTTTCCTCGGCTCAGCACCCAAGAAAAGCTGTCCCTAAACCAAAAATTGAGCACACAACTTAAAGAAAATTAATGAATGTACGCCAAGGTATTCATGAAGGATAGTTTTGTGTTTTTCAAAGAGTCAGTTCATTGTGGGTGTCATGATTTTATACATTCCTAGAGCTCAAAGATTTTGTGTCAAAATTTACTATCATTACTCTTTTCCTTTGCGTGAACTGCAGGAATAAAAAACAGGGAACAACATGAAGCAATGTGCAGGAAATATCTAAAGAAAAAGGGAAATTGTCAATGCTCGGAGAACAGAAAAGAGATGCCCTCATACACGGATGCCGCATGCAACAGGAACACAGATTTCAGAGTGTTACTGAACAGATACTGATATCATTAGGCGATTCGACACTCAAGGTCAAGAAACTCACAAAAGCAGCATGTTTACAAAATTCTGAAGCTCATGCCCGGTAAAGGAAAAAGCGCTAAAGGCGGAAAACGCACCAGAAAGGCCCGGATCAAAGAATGGAGGCAGTTTTTGATGCGCGATTAGCGCCTAGCGCTAATCGTGCATCGCTAAGAAAATTGTTCAGAAAGCAAAGTCCCTAACTTGCTTCGTCATCCGCGAGTCCGGAAGCCGAGATAACAAAAGTAGAGGCAGTTGAAGAAGAATCTAGTTTGTTACCAAGCATACATGCAGTAAATTCGCCCAACCAGAAGATGATTCTCAAAAATATCTTCTAGTTTACTAAAAAGAGGTGCCAGTGCTTACCATTTCTATTTTCGTAGCTCAAACAAAAGCAGAAGGCGACCAGCCGACTCTTCCCAGGAAAATGTTGCATGCTCACAACACTAAGGAGAAAATGCAGAAATAGTTAGAGATTAGATTCAATTTTTAGAAATAAGTTTGCTTAGATAAAGGGCGGTCATTTTAAACCGTATCCGAAATTTATGTAATTAAGTTATTTAGTTAGCAGTATTTAAACCCTTCTCATGCATTTGGAGAAGGGTTCAAAAATTTGTCAAAAAATTGTCCTCAGAACATGCACTTTTGCACCCTCGGAGGAGGTTTTGATGAATGAATGGATCAAGGTTTATTAATTTTTTCATTTGATATCTGCTACTGATGTTGCACTTCTGTAATCTTGGTAGATATCAGAATAAGGAGAGATAAATCATTATTACTTGAAGCTTATGAGTAGGACCAGTCATAAATGGTACTTTTATCTCTTGGCCATTTCTGCTTATATTCTTGAAGTGATATACAATTTTTAGTTGTTTATATGTTATTGCATGAATGTGTGAGTTACCATTTGGCACTTTTGTACGGTGGACTCATTTATTTATGTTTGATATATGAATAACTTATTATGTGATATGCTGTTCACAACTGTTTTACCTAACTTTTTATGCAAATTGGTTCATCTTAATTGATTTCTATTCTTATGATAACTGAATGATCTTTATTACCAGTTATTGTCTGAAATCTCTTTATATCGCATAATAGAAGAAATACATCCCGGGTTAGCATAGATTAGATGTGCTGTTTTCATTAGATTACAATATCATAGAATTAGACTAAAGTAGCTTAGATTAGAACTTGTAGATCAACATCATCCAACCTTGCACACACACACACCCTTAGATTGGGAAACTGGTCCCATTATCCATAGTCGGACCCGCTATACCAAACGGATAAGGAGTTGCCAACCAAGGTCCGGACCAGGTGGGTATCCCCCTTGTTGTCGACCCGATTTTCGGGGCCTCAACATATTTGGCGCTAGAAGGAGGGCCCGAACTATGAATGGCACTTAAATCAAAATCTAAATACCATTCTGAGAGTAAATCGCCCTTATCATCTCCCCTGACTTCTCATGTATATTTAAATCCAGAGTCGGAAGTCGCTCGAGTATCAATCGCTGCTACACACCTTGATATTTCAGACCAATTTACCATTAAACCTCCTAAAGTCGAATCTCTATTTCACAAATTTCAGGGATTTTCCATTTCTCCTCAGAGGTCTTATAAATCTCAAAGCAGTGTGACTTCGCAGTAGAATCCTGCTCATCCCCTAACTAGATTGAAAAGTGAAAAAATTGGCATCCAGCCGACTGAGTTGCCTCTTCCCACCAGGAAAAGAGCGAGGAAATCACCACAAGAGTCTGACAGTGAGATTCTTTCGTCTACATCACCCATTTCAACTACCTCACTGCGAAGTCAACCATCCACACCTCCATTCCAAACCATCATTCATCCGTCTACCACAATCCCTCTTCAATCATCCACGATCATAGTATCCTCATCTTCCCAACCGTAGAGATCATCTCCTGCACTTTTCTCTACTAGTAGCTCAACGATGGCCCAATCTCCATGGAACAACCCTGGGGCAGTCTTGATGCCTGCACCCTTGAGCCCAATATTGGCCCATCCTGAGAAATGGTTGCCTAAATTCAATCCAGAAGCAGGCATGCTAGCAGAAGAACACATAAAAAATTTCATGATTTATATCAATCTCAATGGAGTTACTAATGAAGATGTTGTTGTTCAGCTTTTCCCCTACCCTCTGCAAGCAACAACCGGGTCATGGTATTTTTCATTACCTTCCGGGTCTATCACAAGTTGGGATATCTTCCAAAATCAATTCCTTATCAAGTTTGGTGATGACAGATCAACAACAACATTAATCAATGACCTATCCAATCTTAAGGCCCAAGCTAAAGAACCTATCAAAGATTTCAATTTACAGTTCAATAAAATTGTCAACAAAATTCCTACTGCTTCCCAACCTACCGAAGAAGTACGATGTGAATGGTATATTACTGCTTTACCATCAAACATAGCAATCTTCGTGGATAGAGCAAATAAAACAACTTTAGTTGAAAACATGACAGAGGCGATAGCAGTAGAGAAATGCTTAATACCCCTGGAAAAGAGATCCGCGATAGAGGAATGAAAGTCTAAAAAGGTCACCTTCAAGGAAGACTCCAAGAAGAAACAAACAAAAGACCCTTTCGATTTGGAAGGATTGCAGAAAGTATTAAAGACCATGTCTAATGAGATGATTGACATAAAAAAACAAGTAGCAGAAACTTCTTTAAAAAAGCCCTACACCTTCAACGGATGCAAAACCACCCAATGCCATCTCCAATGCTGAAACTGAGGAAGAGGAAGAAGAAGAAAGTGCCACTAAAGGGCAAACCGATGACGAAGAAGTTGTGGAATTAGAAGGAATGTGGGATTTCATCCTCCCACAAGAAGAGGATCAAGAAGTGTTTCCGATTAGCACACGAAGCAAAAATCAGCTTGATCCTCCCCAAACTACCCCTAAGCAGAAGGGCGCAAGCCCTACAACAAAAGATAAAGTCGCAATAAAGAAAGCAACAACTAAAGCGACTCAGTCTAGCCCAGTCCGAGCAGATCAAAAAACTCCATCAAAAACACTGATAGTGTCGGATGAAATGGAGTACAATATTTTTGATGACATGAAAAAGACTAGGGCTAATATTACCCTTTATGAATTGAGCAAATTGAAGCATCAACAGAAGATAATGATGAAAGAATTACATGTTGTGCCTATTGTACCTTTGCCTGCCGCTGTACTCTCTCAAGCTTCCCATAACATGGGAAGACCTCCAACTAACGCGATCAATAAGATTGATCCAAATGATATCGCCTTAATTGGAGGAAGATCAAGATCTCACACTCCCCCGTTTCTTCTCACTTACGAGATTTTCAACAAAAATGTGCACAATTGTTTGGTAGATTCCAGTGCTTCTTCGAATATTTTACCCAGATCAATATGTGTTAAGCTAAATTTTCAACCACAAAATCCGCAGTGCGTATAGTTCAGCTTGATCGATCTCAAGTCGAAGTGATTGGTGAAATTAATCAAGTAACCATAAGATTGTCATCTAACCCGAAGGTATGTCTGGTTATTGACATTCTAGTGGTCGATATCCCAGAATTCTATGGATTAATTCTTAGCAGGGATTGGTCCGAGAAACTCCACGAATACTTTGCAACTGACTGGTCGCACATGTGGCTACCCTATAACAGTAAACCAAATCAGATAAAGGTTGAACGAGAATTACACCAGAAGTACATAGTAACGGAATTAGAGGGAGAAAATGAAGCAGTATCGTATAACAGCAGTATCATAGGCAATTACTCGGTAGATTCTTTTCTCGGTAATTTCAATGCTCACCCATCACCTTACTTAGAAAATTCAGTTTTGTCCCAAGTCAAAAATTTTTCCCAAACTGATAGTTCAAAGTGTGTTAGTTTTGTAGATGAACCTGTAAATACATCTTTGTTTTGGAAATTATATTTCGATGGCTCTAAATCTAACGAAGGAGTAGGAGCAGGATGCGTTCTGATTAGTCCAGAAGGAAACAAGACCATGCTTACATGTAGACTCGAATTCAATTACACAAACAACACAGCAGAATATGAGGCCTTGGTGCAAGGCCTATACAAAGCAATCGGGTTAAACGTCAAGTATCTTCAGGTCTTTGGAGACTTTGAGATCATCGTCAAACAGGTACGTAACACTATACATTGCCTATCAGGTCATTTAAAACACTATCAATCTTTAGTACAAGATCTGACTGAGCATTTCATAGCATTTAATATCTCTTCAATCCCGAGACTCCAAAACGCGAGTGCAGACCTTTTGGCTAACGTAGCATCTAGGCTTATTCCCTCCGAAGATTTTAGTCCAGATAGATTCTCAATAGAAATAATCTTTAGACCATCCATCCCTGACAACATTACAAATTGGAGAGTATTCAATGACGATCCTAATATTGTAAATTTCCTCACTTCTGAAGGATCCTACTCCAATCAGATAATTGACGAAGACCATCATGATCGACAAACACAACAAAATAGCACTGATAATGTTATACCTAAATCGGTGGTTAAGTTAGAAGACTTGTACGATTTGAAAAATCGGTTTAAAAGGTGTACCAATTCAAAACTCTACAGTTCAACTCCGAACTACGAATTAGTAAACCTAAGAACCAATGATAAACCACAAAACATTAATCTAGGCATAGGCCTGGCCCCTAAAGAAAAACTAGCGTATATTCATCTTTTGAGACAATATAAAAATGTTTTTGCCTGGAATTATGATGAGCTGAAGACATACGACACTTCTATCATTCAACACACTATTCCTATGATTGACAATGAAAAACCTATCCAACAAAAACTGAGAAATATCCACCCCAATTTAAAAAATCAGATAAAGACTAAGCTAAATAAGTTATTAAAAGCCAGAATAATTTTCCCCGTCAGACATTCCAAATGGGTCTCCAATATGGTACCCGTTAGAAAGAAAAACGGAGATATTAGAATCTATATCGATTTTCGGAATCTTAACAAAGCCTATCAAAAAGACAATTTTCCTCTTCCACCTATGGAACAGATATTACAGGCAGTAGCAGGCTCAGAACTGATGTATTTCTTGGACGGATTTTCAGGATATAATCAAGTGCTGGTGCATTCCAATCATCAGTTGAAAACCACATTCAGAACTAAATGGGGCACATACGCATATCGGAAGATGCCATTTGGTTTGATTAATGCCGGCGCTACATTTCAAAGAGCCATGGACATCGCATTTAAGGGTTTATTCAACAAATCTGTAGTGATTTATTTGGATGATATAACAGTGTATTCCAAGAAGAGAAGCGACCATCTCAGAGATTTAAAGCAAATTTTTCAATGATGTTTAAGGTATGGGATTTCCCTTAACCCGAAGAAATCTTTTTTCGCATTAAGTGAAGGAAAACTTCTAGGATTCATAGTGTCAAAGTTCGGTATTCACATTGATCCTGACAGAATCAAAGAAATCTCAGAAATATCCCTACCTCATAATAAAAAAGCCATGCAATATTTCCTTGGTCAAATCAATTTTGTAAAGAGATTTGTCCCAGATTTTTCACGAATTGTGTCTCCTTTGCAAATCATGATTAAAAAAAATTCAACTTTCAAATGGGGTCAAGATGAACATGAAGCATTCAACCTGATCAAACAAGCTATTATTAATGCTCCATCTTTAGCAACCCTGAATTTTTCAAAATCTTTTGTTTTATACACATTTGCCTCAGAAAAATCATATGCTGCGATTCTAACCCAAGAAAATCAAGAAAAAACAGAAGCTCCAATTGCGTTTTTTAGCTCAAATCTACAAGGTGCTGAACTCAATTATTCAGATGTAGAGAAACATGCCTATGTTGTTTTCAAAGCGGTTAAATATTTCAAACCTTTTTTACTCAAAACCCATATTAAGATCATAGTACCATTTCCAGCGGTAAGAAATCATCTAGTACAGAAGGATATGGGCGAGAAAAGAGCGAATTGGATCACTGCTTTACAGGAATATGATCTTGAGATCAAACCAGCAAACATTGTAAGAGGTCAAGGCTTCTGCAAGATGTTGGCTAGAGCATCACAAATCCCTGAAATTTCATCCGAAGAGGTACAAATGTATGAGGTAAGCCTGAACGATGCAGAATCATTGTATGATGATATCATTTATTATCTTAAGAATGGGTACGCTCCATCACACCTGGATCACACTAAGAAAAGAGCTCTGAGATTTAAAGCTAAACAATATCAGCTCATAAATGATATTCTCTTTAGAAAGAATTATGATTCTGTTCTTCTTAGATGTCTTGAAAAAACTGAAGCTGAAAAAGTTTTGCAGGAACTCCACGATGGACCAGCAGGTGAACACAATGCTGGAGATGCTACTGCACATAAAATTTTACGTGCAGGATATTACTGGCCTACGTTGTTCAAAGATTCACACAGTTACATGAGGAAATGTCAAGTCTGCCAAACTACTGCTGGAAGACAAAACAAGTTGTCCCTGCCACTACAACTGGTAAACATCGAGCAACCATTCAGCCAGTGGGGCTTGGACATAATAGGTGAGATCGTTCCTCACTCTTCTAAGCAGCATAGATACATCCTCACGACAACAGATTATTTTACTAAATGGATAGAGGCACTTCCTCTCAAGACAGCTAATTCTGAAAATATTATTGAATTCATAGATCAATTTATAAGCACTAGATTTGGATTGCCAACGGCTTTAATATTTGATAATGCATCATAATTTTATGGAAATGCAATGACTGAGTTTAGTGCACTTAAAAGGGGATTCAAACTAAAATATTTAGCCAATTACTATCCGCAAGGTAATGGGTTAGCTGAGTCAAAAAATAAAAACCTAATCAGGATTATTAAAAGAACAGTTGACCAGAACCAAAAGAATTGGCATAAAGCTTTGATAAACGCTTTATGGACAGATAGAATAACAAAAAAAGCTTCGATCGACACTTCCCCCTTTAATTTAGTTTATGGGAAAGAAGCGGTTCTTCCAACTCATTTAGTCATTCCCTCTTTGTCTTTAATACAGTACATTGATGAAGTACCTACTTCCTCCATACAGCTAAGACAAATGGAAATAATCAAATTAGAAGAACAACGAGAACAAGCTAAAAGAACCCATGCTCATCATCAAGTGCTAATAAAATCCTCTTTTGATTCAAACAAAATGACCAAATTTTTTTTTCAGATGGGAGATTTAGTTTTAAAATGGGATAAAGCTCATGAAGAAAAGGGCAAACATACAAAATTTCAAAAGATGTGGCTTGGTCCTTTTCAGATTGTTGAAGTCATAGGTCCATCAACGTTTGTCTTACAGGATCTAGCAGGTAGAAGGGATTCTTTGCCTGTGAATGGTCAAATCCTTAAAATATATTTTCCATAGAAGATTATTCTTCTATTTTGTAGAATAGTTTTGTTTTTCTTTTTTCTTTCATAATAAAATCGGTTGTTAATGGTTACTATTGGTATTCGCGAAAAGACACCAATTCTCTTTCAGATTTTGAGCTTTTCGCTTGTATAAATAGAAATTTTTTTGAAAATCTGATCTTTATTATTGACAGATACAGTTAAAAACTTTAGCCTAGATATGATATTAGTTTCAACTTCAAAAAAAAAAAAAATTGATGAAAGCAACCTTTAGCGAAGGAATTGTTTTATATCAGCACAATGAAAGGTATCAATAACAAAATAAAGATTTTCTGTGAAACTGCTGTTTTTAAACTCTATTATTGTCGTCCAGAGCTTTCTTAAGGAAAGCGATGATATCCTCCCTGTTAAAGAAAATCGCAGCATTCAGAGAGACAATCCAAGAAACACTATATCTCAAAGAATAAGAGGTCTCATCATGAGCCGGCTTATCATGATCACAGATATTATAACTTTGTTGACTTTCCCAAACACTGTCCATCAAAACAGGGCAATGACTCAAGATATTGAAATCAAAAGACAAGGGGTCCCATCACGAGCCAGGTTGTTCAGCAAAAGTGTAAATCAAGTGAATGACTGTGTCATAATTTGGCTACCAAACCAAGACATTGTTCTTTAAGAATAAAAAAGAAAAAAGTGTCAAAATGGATTTTTCTTTAAGGGTTGTAGGTAACCTTAAACGGGATAAAGGATCATTGTTGGGTAATAGGTAACCCTGTTGAGGCTATGGACGCCTGCTGGCATCAGAGGCTCTACCTACGGCAAACGAGCATATTTTAAGGCTAGCACACAAAGAAGACTTTATTTTATCTTTACATGACCTAGTAATGGCTGATGTAGATACAAAGACAAGCCTGAGGAAGCAAACAATTAGAAAAGAAAGAAGTTGAAACAAAATATCATTGATAAAATAAGGCATAATATACTCTATCTGTCCATAACAAAGTTTAGATTTATGAAAATTTTTTCTGTTTTGGAAGTTTAAAGAATTCAATAGAAAAGCAGAGATAACTGGTTCTTCCAAGTGAATCTCCATTGTTGTGACCACCAACAACCCCCCTCCTTCTTTAGTATTAGCAATAATGCTAAAGAAGTGGGGACCCTTAGTAAAAAAAAATCCAAAAATATTTTATAAATTTTTTTGTATTATACTCCTAAAAAATGCATCGCACGGAGAAGAATCAAGCATTCCTTTATGAGCACATTAAAACAACTGCGAAGAAGCGGCGTGCAATTCATCACATCGCATACATTGAGAAGCGTCCATAAATGAATAATCTTAAGAAAATCTCCGATGGCCGATATGCGATATCGCATATCGCAACGTTGCATAAACAGCACACGAATAACTTGACAAATTGCAGCGATCTGCGATCTGCGATCTGCGATGCCACGATACTGCGATAAAAGCGATCTACGATAACTGCGATCTGCAATCTACGATAACCGTGATACTGCGATAAAAGCGATCTACGATAACTGCGATCTGCAATCTACGATAACCATGATACTGCGATAAAAGCGATCTACGATAACTGCGATCTGCGATCTGCGAGTCGCAGAAATCACCCATCGCAAATTTTCCTCAGCTCAGCACCCAAGAAAAGTTGTCCCTAAACCAAAAATTGAGCGCACGACTTAAAGAAAATTAATGAATGTACGCCAAGGTATTCATGAAGGACAGTTTTGTGTTTTTCAAAGAGTCAGTTCACTGTGGGTGTCATGATTTTATACATTCATAGAGATCAAAGCTTTCGTGTCAAAATTTACTATCATTACTTTTTTCCTTTGCGTGAACTGCAGGAATAAAAAACAGGGAACAACATGACGCAATGTGCAGGAAACATCTAAAGAAAAATGGAAACCGTCAATGCTCGAAGAACAGAAAAGAGATGCACTCATACACGGATGCCGCATGCAACAGGAACGCAGATTTCAGAGTGTTACTGAACAGATACTGATGTCATTAGGCGATTCGACACTCAAGGTCAAGAAACTCACAAAAGCAGCATGTTTACAAAATTCTGAAGCTCATGCCCAGTAAAAGAAAAAGCGCCAAAGGCGGAAAACGCACCAGAAAGGCCCGGATCAAAGAACGGAGGCTAATAAAATTGTTCAGAAAGGAAAGTCCCTAACTTGCTTAGTCATCCGCGAGTCCGGAAGCCGAGATAGCAAAAGCAGAGGCAGTTGAAGAAGAATCTGGTTTGTTACCAAGTATACACGCAGTAAATTCGCCCAACCAGAAGATGATTCTCAAAAATATCTTCTAGTTTACTAAAAAGAGGTGCCAATGCTTACCATTTCTATTTTCGTAGCTCAAACAAAAGCAGAAGGCGACCAGCCGACTCTTCCCAAGCAAATGTTGCATGCTCAAAGCACTAAGGAGCAAATGCAAAAATAGTTAGAGATTAGATTCAATTTTTAGAAATAAGTTTGCTTAGATAAAGGGCGGTCATTTTAAACCGTATCCGAAATTTATGTAATTAAGTTATTTAGTTAGCAGTATTTAAACCCTTCTCATGAATTTGGAGAAGGGTCCAGAAATTTTTCAAAAACTTGTCCTCAGAACATGCACTTCTGCACCCTCGGAGGAGGTTTTGATGAATGAATGGATCAAGGTTTATTAATTTTTGCATTTGATATCTGCTACTGATGTTGCACTTCTGTACTCTTGGTAGATATCCGGACAAGGAGAGATAAATCATTATTACTTGAAGCTTATGAGTAGGACCAGTCATAAATGGTACTTTTATCTCTTGGCCATTTTTGCTTATATTCTTGAAGTGATATATAGTTTTTAGTTGTTTATATGTTATTGCATGAATGTGTGAGTTACCATTTGGCACTTTTGTACGGTGGAGTCATTTATTTATGTTTGATATATGAATAACTTATTATGTGATATGTTGTTCACAACTGTTTTGCCTAACTTTTTATGCAAATTGGTTCATCTTAATTGATTTCTATTCTTATGATAGCTGAATGATCTTTATTACCAGTTATTTTCTGAAATCTCTTTAGATCGCATAATAGAAGAAAGACATCTCGGGTTAGCATAGATTAGATGTGTTGTTTTCATTAGATTACAATATCATAGAATTAGACTAAAGTAGCTTAGATTAGAACTTGTAGATCAGCATCATCCAACCTTGCACACACACACACCCTTAGATTGGGAAACTGGTCCCATTATCCCTAGTCGGACCCGCTATACCAAACGGATAAGGAGCTGCCAACCAAGGTTCGGACCGAGTGGGTATCCCCCTTGTTGTCGACCCGATTTTCGGGGCCTCAACACTTCCATACCACAATAAAAATGACCCCATTTATGGCTCTTTATCGATATCATCCATTGTCCATCACATCATCTTTACGATACAATTCTAAGGTTCAAGCAATGGAAGTTCACATCGAGCATCAAAAACCACTTCTCCAACCCTTAATGGATAACCTAAATCGGGTACATAATTGAATGAAACAATAGAAAGATCAACATTGTAGTTAAAGCAGTTTTGATGTGGGTGTTTGGGTATTTTTACAAATGCAACCATAGAAAGAAATTCCCCTCAAGCAATCTAAGAAGGATAATACATTTTCACCCAAGTACTATGGCCCTTACAATGTGTTGCAAAAGATTGGTAATATGGCATAAAAATTGGAGTTGTCTACATCTTCGTGAGCACACTCAGTTTTCCATGTTTCTTGCTTAAAGAAGGTTATAGGTGTCAATCTCCCAGCTTAAGTTATCTTGCAAAAAATTGATGAAGAAGGAAAAATTATATTAGAACTTGAAGCAATCACAGAAACAAGAATATGGAAACTACGAAATAAATCAATTTCATATTATTTCATTAAGTGGAAGCACTTACCTGTTCAAGATTCAACATGGGAGGATGAGTATTTCATATAGAAGCATTCAACACTACTCAAGTATTGAGGAAAACACTTTATTCAAAGGGAGGGACATGTCATATCCCTATAATACTAGTGTAGGTCCCATATTGTTATTGGTGTGCCCCATAGAAGCCCATTATTTTTATTGTTGAGCCCTCACATTATTATTTTTATTTAGGTCCTAATTATATTTTGACCCTTTAGACTCCTATATATACTAAGGAGGTCTTGTCATTTGAATCATCTAAGAATTGTTCATTTATGTGATGTAAAAGGAGGCTTCCCCCTCAAATTGGATTATAAACTAGTTGTTGATCTATCCCCGGAGAAAGAATTGTGATATGTGTCTTTGATTATCTTCCTCTTGTTGATTATTGTTTTCATCCATCATTGGTTTCTGTTGTGTAAATAGTAGAGTAGATTCTTTTCTTGTGTTTTTGTACATAACATGAGCTATGAATCTAGAGGAAAGTCTACATGGTTTCAGAGTTGAAGACAATATATTAGAGGAGATTTCAATGTTTTGAGTTTTTCGTTACAAGTGAAATTTGAGTTTGTAATACATACTTCACGATCAACAAATGGCTTTCTATGGTTTGAGGCTTGAGTATGCCTTGAAAGGAAGCTCAAATTATATAGCGTGGAAGAATACGATGGAGGTTGTGCTAGAGGATAATGGCCTCAAGGAATTCATTGAGAAAGACATTCCCAAGCCAGCAACATCAGATGCACAGAAGTAGCCGAATGGAAGAAGTGTGTGGTGAAGACAATGTGAATAATCCTTGAGGGAGTTCGAGACCACCTTGTCTCGAGTCTCCATGGGAAGGAAACTTTGTATGTTATGTGGAAAGAATTGAAGGGCCTATTATAGAACAATAGTGACCATAGGAAGCTGGCACTGAAAGATAAAATTCAAAAAATCAAGATGGAGAAAGGTGAGACCATTCGAAAATACTTTACCAAGTTCACTCACTGTCGTGATGAGCTTGGAAGTGTTGGAATAACCATTGCCAAGGATGATATGAGGAGCCTAGCTCTCCTAGGCCTTCCCAAGAGTTGGAATAACTATCAGAATCTGTCAATGGGAGGGAGAAGATGCCAGATTGGTGTTGGTCACTTTAATTGTTTAATGATAAAATAGTCGACTGCCACATTAATTATCAACCCGGGAAAGTCTGATTATTCCAAAGGTGACTACGTACTGTATGTACTCAATCTTAATGGTATTAAAAGCTGTAGTATAAACAGTCTACTATCTTATGAAATCCCTACTCTGTGTTACAGCAGTTACAGCCTATTGCAGAAAATGAAGTAAGAACAAATAACTTAAAAGAAACAAGTCTGCAAAAGGAAGTGATGGCTGTCCTGCAACAAAGGATCAGGACCCTATCCTCAGAGTAAGGACTTTCAGCACCTGCCTCTGTTGTCCAGTTCACACATACACTCTGTGAATCCTAATCACCGGTGAGGTACTCATATGCAACATCAATCAGCTAAAAGGAAAACAGAGTTTCAGCAAAAGTAAATATCATTAGAAGCAGTAACTGTAAATTAAATAGAAATCACACACACACACCACACAACAGAAAGAAGATGGGTGAATCTTGTGATGAAGGTGGGCCCTGTCCTTCTCACAAGATTCCCCAGAACACAGGAATTAAAATGAAATACTCATAACAAAATTGTATTCATCTACCAATAAACCATATTACAGAAAGAGATTCGGTCTCATCACTTCACTATAAGTTCTGTGTTACAAGTTGTTACCCCCCCCCCCCCCCCTCTAATGTAGATGTCTCCTCTATAAAGAGGAGACATCTATTACAACAGATTTTCATACATTCGGTTTCAACCCTTTTGTACCAAAAATAAGAAAGTCAGTTCTTGATAACAAAATATTGTTACAGCCATGAGGATCATGATCATTATGACCAATATAGTAATCGGTCAGACTCTTTTGCCGATGCAGATTTGTTACGCAAATCCCAACTATTCCTCAAAGTGTGCATGTTGTTTGTGGTGTTTCAGCATCGAGGTTCATGCTGTGCTTGTTGTTTCACCTTCACAGTTTGCGTTGTTTCCGCTGTTTCAGCAATGACAAAATGTGATCCTGCCAGTTAGGCAGTTTCAGCAATTAGTCAACACTTTAATCAACTTCAAGGAATAATTATAAATATAGCATGATTACGTGTTAAATGATTAAACATGTAGTAATGAGGAAAGTTATTATGTACCTTTTGGAGTGATTAAGCCAAAACACTTAGCAAAGGCTTTCACTCAAGGGTTGAAGAGGGTAATACAATGGCAAAATATACAGTCAAAAATAGACAAAATGGGAACCTAACATCCCCTGCAACTGAAAATGTTGCATGTCCGCATTCAACGCCTAATCTGAATCGGAATCAGAATACTGGGCTGAACAGTGTAGATTGCTTATACAGTAAGTGTAGAAAGTGCTGTCAGCCATGTCTCTGAACCCTTGGGCATTCTGAATGCTTTTCCATGCTGCCAATTCTTCCTTTTTAGTCAATGAAAATTGAGCCTTGTATTGTTCTCCAGGAAACCATAAGAGAGGGAAATGAAAACGGTACCCAATCCACCGTTCAGCACATTGTCTCATGCATTTTACATAAGCAGGTATCCTTGAGATTGCTGCCTGCAGATTGAGGGGATTGTAGGGATGGTATTCCCTTCTTTCTTTGGGACACTATTCCTAGAAAAATTCATTTGCTTTTATGGCCAAAGGTCCTTTAGCTTTGACATAATGCTGGCAGTCTTCCAAGACTGCTGCTTGCAGATTCCTAATGTGATCAGTCATGCCTATCTCTCGTAGATTTCGTTGATGTTCCATGAGGAAGATGGATGCATTCTGTGGTTCTGGGCTAATCCAGAGAAGACAGTTCTCCTCATTGTGTTGTGCAGACATGAAAGCATTCTGCCAAGTGAATTGGTTGGCCAAAAAGGAAATAAAAGCTCTTATTTGAATATCACCACAAATAGGAAGTAAATTAATCTTTCTATCTTCAGGCATAGCCTCGTTATGAAGATAGAGTTCGCACAGCAAATTCTAATCATTGTTTGGTGCTTCTGCAAAGGTTTCAATGAATTGCTGTGGTGTAGAGACCTGGTGTGGTATGCCATCCTTTATTGCTTTCAATTGGAGGAACGCCAAGCGTTCTCTAAAGAATACAGAGTAATTAAAAGAAGGCTTTCTTGAAGCCAGTAAGCGCTGGACCAAATCAAGGATAAGGGACAGTCTGGCTTTTAATTGCTTATTTTCTTTGTGTTGTGCATGAGACTGTTCCATTGCTTCCCAATTCCTATAGGCATAGTTAAACCATAATGATTTCTATTGTTGAAATGCCTTTCCTTGGGAAAGATCATTTTCTGCTTTCCATGTGTAGCTTAATTCTTGAAAAGTAGAAGTCTGTGCATGAGCATCACTAACACAGTGAGGTTCAGTTTGTATATGCACAGTTGTAAAAGATTTTGATTCTGGTTCCTGCTCATCAAAAACTTGGGTAGGCTGGGGTGGTTTTGCTTCCTCTTCATATTTCTGCTCATCAATAATTTGGGTAGGTCGGAGTGGTTCTGTTTCTTCTTCAGATTTCTGCTCATCAATAATTTGGGTAGGCCAAAGTGGTTCTGTTTCTTCTTCAGATCTCTACTCATCACTAACTTGGGTAGGCCAGAGTGGTTCTGCTTCCTCTTTAGATTTCTACTCATCAATAATTTTGGTAGGCCGGAGTGGTTCTGCTTCCTCTTCAGATTTCTGCTCATCAATAATTTGGGTAGGCCGGAGTGGTTCTGTTTCTTCTTCAGATTTCTGCTCATCAATAATTTGGGTAGGCTGGAGTGGTTCTGCTTCTTCCTCTGAAATCCTTGAAGACCCTGCTGGTTCTTGTGGAACAACAAGGTGTTCCTTTTTAAATATAACAAGGCTGGCTCTAGTCAATGGGACTGCAATTATTTTATATCCTGCCTGAGTATAGATATCCCCACATTCACTGCACATGTATTCACTGTATTTTTCTTTCTCTTCACTCTTTTCAGCTTGAGATGCTACTTGAGCTAACATGTACAAGTTGAGTTCTTCTTTGTAGGCTTCCCTAGCCATTGCTAATTCTTTCTCATAGGCCTTAATTTCTGATTTTAAGAACTCATTTTCTTCTTGTATGGAGGCTAGAGTGACTGGGGCTTCTACAGTTACAGATTCCAAAGGAAAAGAAAATTGTTGTTCAGCATTATCGTCCTCATGTGCGTCCCCAACAGGTGGTTCTTGTGTTTCACCTATTGGGTCTGTTCGTGTATCAGTTTCACCGAGGGCATATTCTTCTTGCTCCCCAACAGGTGGTTCTTGTGTTTCACCTATTGGGTCTGTGGCTGGTTCTTGTGTAACAGCCACATGCAGGTCGTCTTCTTTTTGCTCCCCAATAGGTGGTTCTTGTGTTTCACCTATTGGGTCTGTGGCTGGTTCTTGTGTAACAACCACATGCAGGTCGTCTTCTTTTTGCTCCCCAATAGGTGGTTCTTGTGTTTCACCTATTGGGTCTGTTGTTGGTTCTTGTGTAACAGCCACATGTCCTATATCAGCTTGGATGTCTGGTTTGAATTTGTCGGCAGCTGGTTCTTGTGGAGCAGTTGCCTCTGTTGAGAAAAATGATGTTACAAAATCGTGAACACTTCAAATTTCGGCATCTGAGGGTGAAGGAGGTGAAGGTTCAGGATTATGGGAAATACGGGGTTTTAAAATAATAGGAGGAATGGCCTCGGTTGCTGCAAACAACCTTGTTCGTTGCCGAGGTAGGGAACCAGGAGAGACAGTAGTTTTCCTCTTGCGAGGACTTTTACTCAGGGAATCATCAGGAATAGTGGCTGCCTTTACTGAGGCCCTGGTTCTTCTTTTTGACAGGGTTGCAGTTTTCTGTTTCTTTTTCCTTTTTAGGAAAGTGGTGAGGGTATCCTCGTCTGAATCATCGGTAGGGATGTGAACTATGGGAGTGGATGCTTCGGCTTCATCATGGGGTGAGGAGTGCAGTGATTTTCAGTGCTTAACTGGGGTGTTCCTGCTGCTGGTTGCTGAGTTTCAACTTCTTGCTGGGGATTTTCTTCACTTGCTGAGGATTTTCCTCAGCTTGCTGGGGAGGGTTAATGGGGGAGGCGGGCTATGCAGAGAGAAGCCTCTACTTATAAAGAGTTGGACCAAACGATGGTATGTGAGATAGAGGAGTTGATGCCTAGCGTTCGCAGTGTAATGTGCCATATTTTTCAGACATCCAAGGAGATAATAAGGCATATTTACTAGACGACCATGCCACAAATGATTTAATAAGACAAAGTCATGTTGGTAGACTTCCTGGTAGCGGCCCTCGCAAGTGAAGTAGTGCTTGACGAATTCTGCAACTTTTGGCCAAGGCGGTGGTAATGACCGAAGCGCAACATCCCTGCCTTTTGCTTCCACCTGCTCCCCAGGTAGCAGGAAATCTTGCTGCGCATTGAGGATAAGATGCTTCCCGCTAAACCAGCGAATTCCGTTGGTTGGAAGCCCCGAAACTTGTGCTATGTCTTCTTCTGTTACTGGGATTCTAACCCCTTCGATAGTAGAATACCCCTCCCTCAAGTTGCATGCAAATTCGAGAACTTGCTGCAAATCAAATTCCGGAAGTCTTCTAAAATAGTCCACCCATCCTGCCTAAAGGAAGATTTGGTATGCGTCTGGGTAAAGTTCCAGTAATGCCGTCAAGCCCAGTTCATGTCTAACAGCATCTCCACCCATGGTTACTGTTTTAGGCAAAATACAGAGTGCAAAGCCTAGTTGCTGAAGTCGAAACAGAGCAGAACGTTGCAAAATAAAATTATGACGTGGTCAGGCATAAGCGAGGTGGATTAGGCACAACCGGGAGGAATAGGGATGGCGGTGATAGGCGTGTCCTATAATGATTACAATATTTCGGTAATCCCCCCAACTGCGGTTGAATGATATGGTTGGCAGTACGATGCTTTTAGCGGTCATGTCAATTATCTCCTCATTATCTACAATTTAATATTCACACATAACATGCGTACCTTTACAATTACCTTTGGTTGTCGCGCTGAAAAGTGTTACCTCGTCCTTAATAGGTTAATGATCAAAAGGATTTGTAAGGTGTGAGGGTTTTTATCCACGAGGTTTTTATTATTCACGAGAAGCAGTAGTGAAGGGGTATTATTAACAGGATAAATGGCTGATTCCTTTGAATAAAGAATGATATATTTCTTTTTGAAATAATAGTTCATTCTCAGGAGTAAGAATGGGGATATTTAGGAAAAATAGAAAAGATTGGTGTTTAAGCAGTGGGATTTGGTGTATCAGCAACGGAAAATGATGTATCAGTAACAGGAAAATGGTGTATCAGCAACGGGAAATGGTGTATCAGCAATGGGAAATGGTGTATCAGCAATGGGAAATGATGTATCAGTAACAGGAAAATGGTGTATCAACAACGGGAAATGATGTATCAGTAACAGGAAATGGATTATGATCTGGAATGACAATGCTTTTCCAATCTGCAGATTAATTCCTCTTATACCGGGATCTTTCTTTTTCAGCCACCATCCAAAGCTAAGATCTGCAAAATAATTAATTGTAACATGGCAACCCTTGACAGGGATTATTAGTTAAGAAATATAATCTAAAAATATATACATAAACAGGAAATTAAATGCATTGAGGGATAGCATATTCCCCCAAAAAGGTATAGTGTATGTCTGTCATGCAAGTAGCTTTGAAATCCTCTTTAGAAATAGGCCGTTGATACAAACAGAGTCGATACCCATTCACTAATAATGGTGTTTTGCTATCATCAATCGTTAGGAATCTGACTGTTCCATTTGGAAAAACAGCATCTACTTCATAAGGTCCTAGCCACCTTGTTCTTGATTTCCCCTGAAAATTTTCAAAACGGGAGTCATACAGTAAGGCCCAATTACCTTTTTGGAAATTCTTGTGCTTAATAGTTTTGTCATGCCACCTGGTTCTTTGCTGTTATATCATGGTTGTTTGATAGATGGCATCCAACCTTTTTTCATCCAATTCCTGAAGTTGTTGCAACCTAGTTGTCTCTGCATTAGTCAAATCAAGGTTAACAGCTAAAGCAATCCTTAAGGTTTTGATCTCAAATTCCACAGGAAAAACAACATTTTTACCATAGACTAATTCATAAGGTGAAAAACCCGTAGTGTTCCTCCAAGTAGTTTCGTAAGCCCATAATGCTTCAAGCAACCTTTGAAACCAGTCCCTTCTATTCTCCTTGACTGTCTTTGTTAAAATGGCTTCTATGACTTTATTTGTACTTTCCACTTGCCCATTTGCTTGGGGGTGATAAGGTGTAGTCATCTTATGCTTAATGTGATATTTCTGGAGTATATCTTTGAAGCCATGAGAATTAAAAGGAGGTCCTCCATCTGTGTCTAGTTCTCTAGGCAAACCAAACCTAACAAAGATTTCTTCAAATAGAAAAATTAACACTGATTCTTCATTAGCTTTGATGAGTGCCTTAGCTTCTACCCACTTAGTCAAATAATCTGTGCAAACCAGTATATAAACTCTTTGATTGGATGGAGGATTGATGGGACCTATAAAATCTAGTGCCCATCTTTCGAAAGGTTCAAGTATTACCTGGGGGTTAAGTGGCATTTCATCCCTGTGATTAGGCTTGCCCATTCTCTGACAGCTATCACAGACCCTAACATATTTCTTTGCATCCTTAAAAAGTGAGGGCCAATAGTAACCCATTCTGAGAACTTTTTGTGTTGTTCTTTTATCTACAAAATGCCCTCCACAAGGGCCATCGTGGCAAGCCTTCAATATATCATAAACTTCATCTTCTCTGATGCATATTCGAGTTTCTTGATCGAGTCCTGTGTGAAAGAGACACCCACTTATCCAACTGTACCTGGCACTTTGTTGAATGATCTTTCTTTTCTCTCTGTGCGATAGGTGTGATGGTAGTTTCCGTGCAACCAAGTAATTGGCAATGTCTGCATACCAAGGTGAGTGAGAAGATACTGCAAATAAATATTCATCAGGAAAAGAATCATCTACTGGAATATTTTCATCAGTCTTTAACTGAGAAAGAAAATCAGCAACTACATTTTCTTTACCTGGTCGATCTACAATTGTGATATCAAATTCTTGTAATAATAATAACCATCTAGTAACTCGAGCATTTGTAATTGATTTGTTCATTAAATATTTAATGGCCGAGTGATCAGTATGCACAAAAGTAGTGTAACCAGTAATATAATGTCAAAACTTGTTAATAGCATAAATAATTGCTAAGAATTCTTTCTCGGTGGCTGTATAATTAAGTTCAGCAAGGGTCATATTTTTACTAATAAAATAGATAGCATAGAGAAGATTGTTTTCTTCTTGACCCAAGACAGCTCCTATTGCAGTGTCTGAAGCATCAGAGGATATATGAAAGGGGAGTGCCCAATCAGGTTCTCTTAAAATGGGAGTTGTAGATAATTGATGTTTAAGTTCATTAAATGCTTTTTGACAACCATCAGTCCACTTAAATTCAACATTTTTCATAAGTAACAAAAACAAAGGAGAAGCTATTTTAGAAAAATCCTTGATAAATCTTCTATAGTATCCAGCATGTCCTAAAAAACTTCTTACATCCGTTTGTGTTTTCGGGATAGGCAGAGTCTGAATTACTTGTACCTTAGCTGGATCAACTTGAATTCCTAGGAATGAAATGAAGTGTCCCAAAACAATACCTTGATTCATCATCATATGACATTTTTCAGTACTTAAGGCAAGATGTGCTTCTATACACCGTTTAAGTACTTTTTCAAGATTTTGTAAAGCATCTTCAAAAGTCACACCATAAGGAGTAAAGTCATCCATAAATATTTCTAAGGAATCATTAAGCATATCAGAAAAAATTCCTATCACCGCCCTTTGAAATGTTGCTGGGGCATTACATAGTCCAAATGGAAGAACTTTATAGGCAAAAGTCCCCCATGGACTAGTAAAAGTGGTCTTGTCTTGATCTTGGGGTGCAATCTTGATCTGATTATAACCACTAAATCCATCCAAAAAGGAAAAGAATCTCTTACCTGCCAAATTATCTAGCACCTGATCAATAAATGGTAAGGGAAAATGATCTTTCTGAGTAGCCTTATTCAGAGCTCTATAATCCACACACACTCTCCATTTTCCATTTTTCTTAGGTACTATTACTAATGGTGAAACCCATTCACTATCAGATATAGGATATATGAATCCTGCATTTAACAGTTTTTGAAGTTCTTCTTTCACAATTTCCCTTAAATTGGGATTCATTCATCGTTGGGGTTGGCAGACTGGGCGGGATCCTTCTTTAATATAAATTCGGTGAGTACATAATTCAGAAGAAATTCCCTTCATATCTGTGTAATCCCATGCGAATGCTTGTTTATTCTCGTGGAGCAACTTCATTAACTGTTGTGTTTCAGCATCTGTTAAGTTAGGGTTTATATTTAATGTTTTGCCAGGCTCGATTTCAACTACTATACTTTTGGAGGGGGTGTCAGCTGATGTCTGAGATAAGTCTTCAGTTTTAATATTCTGTTGTGATTCAGATTCCAAGATTGAAGTCAAGTGATCATGTATTTAAGAGTTAATCGAAAAAGGTTCAGAAATAAAGCTACTAATTAATTCATCTTCGATTGAATCTTTAAAAGTTAGGGCTTGTCCGATAGTCAAAATGGGTTGAGTCTCATCATCCTCATAATCTAACCACACTGAATTATCATTGTTAATATCATAGGTGTGGCATGAGGGTACAGGTAAGCTGTTTCGTTTCACATCCATTAGAAATTGTCATTGAACCTGACCTACAGCTAATGAAGGCATCTATTGTAGCCAGCCAAGGTCTCCCTAAAATCAATGGATGACCCCCCAACTTATTTTTGGTCTGTAACACCACAAAATCAGCTGGGTAGTTCCAATATTCGACTGAAATTATCAGGTCTTCAATGACTCCTTCAGGTTTGATTGTGGAGCGGTTAGCCAGCTCTAGAATGGTTGGGGTTTCCCTAATAAAAAAATTTAACTGCAGTAACTGTGTTGTTTCAAGTGTCATGATGTCTATTGCAGCACCCAGATCTACCAGAACTCCAGAAACAAAGGTTTTACCAACCTGAACCGTGACTGTAGGGTGACCAGGGTCACCATATTTCACAGGGGGATTTTTTTTTGACATTAGAGCAGCTAGATCACCCATCACATGAACTGTGAGGGGGTCTTTAACTTTTCTCCCAGGTTTCTTAATACAAATATCTCTAACAATTCTGGCATAAATCAGTACATCTCTTAGTGCTTGTAAGAGTGGAATTTTAACATATAAATTCTGCAGCTCTCCTAACATATTAAAAGCAGGTGGCTCAAGTGTTTTGGTAAGAGCCAAACGTTCAGGGAATGGTGGCTCTGCTGCTTCAGCAGTCTTTTTAAAGGATGTTTCAACTGTTTCAGCATTGTTATTAGAGGATGATCCAACTGTTTCAGCATTAGATGAATTTTCTTTTCCGATTTCTTCTTTATCAAAATCAGAAGTGATGTCATCAATAAAGGTTTCAAGTATTCTTCCAGAGCGTAAATGAATGTCATTGCATTGCATAGGGGAAACTACTTGGTTTTGAACATCAATTACTTGCAGAGCTTTATTATTATTCGGGTTGGGGTTAGGTTGTACAGGCAGTTGAGGTCTTATTGTCTGATTATTAGGTGGGGCATTTGATGGTAAGGAGAGAGATTGCTGATACTGAGGTAATTGGTTTGGAAATGGGATCTGTGGAGCTGTCCAATTCGGGTTCCATTGATTAAAATAGGTTTGCTGTAAAGCCCAGGGATTCCACATCATAGGATCAACAAAAGGAGGGCTTGGTTGCTGCATGGGTGGAAAATTCATTTGATTAAGGTGTGGGTACTGCATTTGGTTGAAGGGTGGGTAATTTGTTTGAAAAGGAGGATGATTATTCCAACGATTAAACGACATGTTAGCATTCGTACTTGGTCCTCGTGGTTTCCATTGTCTTCTATGTGTGAGGAGGTACACTGCTTCAGCTTCTTCTTCAGTTGGCTGCAGTGCTACCTTTATTCCTGGCAAAGAAGGGCATTGTTGAGTCTCATGGTCCTTTTCACAGATAGTGCAGATTGGTACCTTGTCCAGGTGGCATTCCCTTAGTGGGTGTTTTTCCCTGCATTTAGAGCAGAAAATAACCAGAGCAGCTTTTGCTTCTGCTTGCTTCTTTTTAACCTGAAAGGTGTCAATTTGTGAAGCAAAAGAGCTTAACATTTTAGTTTTAAATTCTTCAATTAAATTACCTATTTCGGCCCGTGTTGCTCCTCCACTTGCTGATTTCTGGACTCTTGAGTATGTACTGTCTTTGCTCTTTGGTCTGCTCACTGCTCCTCTCGAACATCTTTTACAGAGATTGATAATCTCATCATAGGATTCCTTAGATATGTCTCCTTTTCCAAGCATATTTAACATATCTAAATAATCATCTCGTACCCCTCTTAGCAGTATTGACTTGAGAATATCCTTACTCATATCAGGATGATCAGATCGTTGTAAGTTATATTGTAGCCTTTCCACGAAGTATTCCAGACTTTCGTCCTCCTTCTGAGTCATCTTGAATAATTCCTCCTTCCTTTCTCTTGTTCGACAATAATCTTGGTATTTAGCCAAAAATTTCTCCTTCATCTGGTCCCATGTTGTAATCACATGATCTCCCAAGCTCATGAACCATCTTAATGCGTTCCCTTTTAATGTGGCTGGAAACAATTTTAATTTCTGAGCAGAATTAACATAGTCATAACTTCTACACAGTATATCAAATTCAAAAAGAAATTCATCAGGATCTTCTGTGGATAACCCATGGAAATTGGGTAACGCCGAAAGTGGGATATTCTTCATAGGAGTTGCTCCTCTGGGGAGATCTCCAATGGGGAATTCCAGGGTGGAGAGAGAATTTTCTCCCCTTCCCTCTATTCTGCGACCTCCACCAAAAAGTCCTTCATTGTTATCCTCCATTAGTTGTTTTCTTGATGCACTTGCCCTGTCTTCATAATTTTCTGTTGGAATTTCAATGTCCTGCACTGGCTCCTCCACTTTAACTTCCTCTATTGGTTCTTCCACTGATCGTTTGTCTTCTTCCACTGGTTCCTCAGTATATTCTGATGATTCTATAACCCTCTCTGGCCCCACTACTTCCTCTGTCTGAAAATTTGTCTGGGAAGAGTGTTGGGTCTGTGGCCTCTGAGAGCTTAACCTCTGGGATGTCTCAGCTTTTGAAATAATATCGTCAATAAAAGTTTTTCTTCCTCCTCCCTTGCCTTTGCCGCCTGAATGGTTAATCTTCTTGCGTCCTCTCATGCATCTTGCATTTCTAAAGAAAAATATTAATACCCTTAAAATCTTCAGTCGCCTTCCCTGGCAACGGCACCAAAATGTTGGTCACTTTAATTGTTTAATGATAAAACAGTCGAGTGCCACATTAATTATCAACCCGGGAAAGTCTGATTATTCCAAAGGTGACTACGTACTATATGTACTCAATCTTAATGGTATTAGAAGCTATAGTATAAACAGTCTACTATCTTATGAAATCCCTACTCTGTGTTACAGTAGTTACAACCTATTGCAGAAAATGAAGTAAGAACAAATAACTTAAAAGAAACAAGTTTGCAAAAGGAAGTGATGGTTGTCCTACAACAAAGGATTAGGACCCTATCCTTAGAGTAAGGACTTTCAGCACCTTCCTCTGTTGTCTAGTTCACACATACACTCTGTGAATCCTAATCACCGGTGAGGTACTCATATGCAACATCAATCAGCTAAAAGGAAAACAGAGTTTCAGCAAAAGTAAATATCATTAGAAGCAGTAACTGTAAATTAAATAGAAATCACACACACACACCACACAACAGAAAGAAGATGGGTGAATCTTGTGATGAAGGTGGGCCCTGTCCTTCTCACAAGATTCCCCAGGACACAAGAATTAAAATGAAATACTCAGAACATAATTGTATTCATCTACCAATAAACCATATTACAGAAAGAGATTTGGTCTCATCACTTCACTATAAGTTATGTGTTACAAGTTGTTACCCCCCCTCTAATGTAGATGTCTCCTCTTTATAGAGGAGACATCTATTACAATAGATTTTCATACATTCGGTTTCAACCCTTTTGTACCAAAAATAAGAAAGTCAGTTCTTGATAACAAAATATTGTTACAGCCATGAGGATCATGATCATTATGACCAATATAGTAATCGGTCAGACTCTTTTGCCGACGCAGATTTGTTACGCAAATCCCAACTGTTCCTCAAAGTGTGCATGTTGTTCCTAGTGTTTCAGCATCGAGGTTCATGCTGTTCTTGTTGTTTCAGCTTCACAGTTTGCGTTGTTTCCGCTGTTTCAGCAACGACAAAATGTGATCCTGCCGGTTAGGCAGTTTTAGCAATTAGTCAACACTTTAATCAACTTCAGGGAATAATTATAAAGATAGCATGATTACGTGTTAAATAATTAAACATGTAGTAATGAGGAAAGTTATTTTGTACCTTTTGGAGTGATTAAGCCAAAACACTTAGCAAAGGCTTTCACTTAAGGGCTGAAGAGGGTAATACAATGGCAAAATATACAGTCAAAAATAAACAAGATGGGAACTTAACAATTGGGAACCACTACAGTAGGATTAGATGTTGGAGGAGATAAGAAGGAACACCAGAGATGGTTCCTCATCAAAGACTATTGATGAGGAAAAGTGTGCCTTAACGGGTAAGGAAAAGAAATGGAAAGGGAAGTCTTCCCTTTCCAAATAGAATTCTTGTCACAAAGGCAAGAAGAAAGACATGTTGAAAGTTAAGTGCTTTCATTGTCATGAGCTGGGCCATTTTTCCACAAATTGTCTGCTTAAGAAGTCCAAGAAGAAGTGCTCAGGAGGAGCGGTAGATAAGGCTTTGGCCTCTCAATTCGAATTGGACTTTACTCTCATTGCACGCATGGTATCATCAATGATGGGTAGTGTATGGTACCTTGACGGTGGAGCTTCATTCCACATGACTCATGATAATGAGTTGTTCATTGACCTGGAGGAGAAGGATCTCCAGATGCATATCGAGATGGGTGATGATGGGAGGTATAGTGCTACTCGATTGGGCACGGTTACTTATCAGAGGGAGAAAGGTGCTCGTCTCACCTTTAGAGGTGTTATGTATGTGCTCGGGTTGAAGAAGACCTTAGTATCAGTCGCCATGTTGGAGGATAGAGGAAATGGTGTGGTCTTTAGCAAAGGAAAGGCATTCCTTTGACACATAGCCATGGTCCAGGTAAAGAAGATTGGGATTCAAGTTAAGAATCTCTATAACTTGGAGGTAGAGGATTGTACTGATTTGAGCATGAAAGCAGAGAAGGTATAGAGTCAAGACCTTGGTGAGTTGTGGCATAGGCGATTGGGTCACTTGCATCATGGGGCTTTAAATATCATGCAACAGATCTCTACTATTCTTCCCAAAGGTACGCTAGATAAATTTGATGCATGTAAGGGTTGTACTTTGGGAAAATACACCAAGGCTTCCTTTCACAATAGAGACAGTCGAGCAGAGGTGATTCTAGAGTGAGTCCATTCAAATGTGTGTGGACCATTCTTGACAATGTGCATGGAAAACACAAGTATTATGTTATATTTTTTTATGGCATTTCTCGTAAATGTTGGATATTTTTCATGCAGAAGAAGGATCAATCTTTCACAAAGTTTTGTGAATTTAAAGCATTGGTCTAGAAAGAGTCTTGCAAGAAGGTTAAATCTCTGAGGAGTGGTAATGGTGGTGAGTATGTCTCAAATGAGTTTAAGAAGCTCTGTGCAGTAGAAGGGATTAAACAAGAGTCGATGGCACCCCATAACCCACAGCAAAAGGGGATGGCCGAAAGGAAGAAAAAAAGGATTGTAAGGGTAGCACGTGAGATGTTGCATGATCATGGCCTAACACTACACTTGTGGTCTAAGGCATGCAACACAATTGTTTATTTGTAGAAAAAAAGCCTGCATCGGATACTTGGGGTGAAAACACTAGTGGGGACTTTCTCTAGTTAGAGGCCAAATGTTGGTCACTTTAGGATTTTTGGGTCATTGGTATATTTCCATGTGACCAAATATGCACGGAAGAAGCTTGAGCCAACAGTAGAGTTGGGGATATTTGTGGGGTACACTAATACACCTCACAACTATCGGGTGTACTTTGCAACCAACAGGATGACAATGGTTTGCAGGGATGTTAGATTCAATGAGGAGAAGGCCATGTGATTTTCCCTTGAGAGGGAGCTTCAACTACATGTGCTTGAGGAGCTTTTAGCTCCTAATGTTGATGATCTAGGTAGATCTTCATAAAAGTACCAGTGGCATCATGAAAGGCTCAAAACTAAAAGTGGCGTAATCTTGATAAGCTTAGCATCGGATTGAAGCAGCTCGTCATCCTGATTGTAATGGTGTGAACGACACTCAAATCCGAGTCCAGATGACAAAGTTAGAGCAAGTCAAAGTTTTAGTTTGACTTGTCCATGTAGGAGGGAGAAGATGACATGGCATAGTTTCAGCGAATAAGGTAGCCTCATGTGGCATGATGCCACTGGACCTTGCATATCACATATTAGTGAAAAGTAGGAGCGCTTAAGGAAGAATTGGCCCATGGTGTTCTCGGCTGCAATTGCGATATCACATATCGCAGGTCGGAGGAGTTACGAATCAGCCCTAGCAGGACTTAGTTGTGATGCGATATACATCGCATATTGAAATCGCACAAAAGGGCCAGTGCTTGCAATACGGTTCAAGGGAAAAGTGTCGATTTCGATACTTTGATAATGGGCCTAGACTCGAAACGTTATACAGTGTGATTAATAAACCCAGCAGGTCCATAGGTGTTGCAGAGTGCTAACCATAGCGCCAAGGGTTTCACACCGATTGCGATAATTGACGAGAGTACTAGATGCGAAGACATTATGTTATATGGTGAATCTTCCTGTCAAGTCCATAGTTATCACAAGATGTTCTAATTGGGAAATGGACTGTCCACTGATAAGCTGGAACTACTGATGAACCCACTGCCGAGAGTCATGCGCCATTGAAATGGGTTGCTAGATAGTGGCTTACTATTGCGGAAGGGTGGTTGTTGTGAATCCTTTAGGCCCACTCCCACCTGCTAACCTTGGGTATTATGTTGAAACTGCCCCGATTTTGAGGGATTACGCCATGATCTTATATATATATATATATATATATATATATATATATATATAAGATCAAGTCCATAGTTATCGCAAGATGTTCTATTTGGGCAATGGACTGTCCACTGATGTTGTTGGGAAAAGTATCTATTCAGAACGCCCCTATCCCACTCTAAGGTGTGATAGTGCCTTAGCAACGAACAAGGAAAACTACTTGAGTATTCTTCTTTATGAAATGTAAATGAGGAGAAAGGATGTAACTAACCTGTGTCTTTCGCTAGTTTGTTGATCCAATCGCTCCTCTCTTCAATAGCTCCCTGCTCCCTTACCGGCCCAGCTTCACCGAATTTCTGCAAGATCACAAGAGAGAGAAACTACACGAAGATATAGATATACATTCATAAAAATCTCAGGATCAGATTAAGCTAAACATGCAAATATAACAAAACATCATTGATACACAACATGTAGGAGAAACTCAAATAATTTTATTGATATGATAAGAAAGTCCAAGAGGAGATACAACCAAGTGAGTCCCGATCTAGCATCTACCTCCCAGCAAAGGAATCCCTTCCTCTCCTCCAACAAAGCATAAATCACCCAATGTACTAATCTCAATCTCAAACCAATAGCAATTCTCTGCAAAGTACAAAATTCCAGCCTCTGGATCTCTGGGATGAGGGATCCATATATAGATGTAAGCAGAGAGGATGAGTCAGCTTATGTTTTGACTTGTGGCTTCTCTCTGTCAGTTCTTGCTTCCACTTGGAGACTGAGAGCCTCTTACTCATCACTTGGTCGAATTCAGTGAGGCAAGTGTCATTGGAGAAGATTCTGGAAGCTTCCATGGTATTTCCACCTCGTTGAATGACTCTGCCACTTGTCATTTCCCACTCAACGCACCTGGGTAGTGCATTCAAGTGCATTGCAACGCACCTAGCCAGTGTATTTGGGTGCTTTGCAACGCAGGCAGCTAGTGGAGCTTCTGAATTGATCCTGATTTGACTAGTTCTGAGTGGTTTTTAGTGGAGAACTTCTGGGAGAAGCTGTCATTGGTTGACCTTGTTCCTTTAGGAGCTGTAACAACATCTTTAGGGACTTTGGATCCCTTGGATTATGGACATTTCATGCTCAAAGCTGTAAGGCACAAAAATGTCTATAACAACTGATAAGCTGGAACTACTAATGAACCCACCGCCGAGAGTCATGCGCCATTGAAATGGGTTGCTAGATAGTGGCTTACTATTGCGGAAGGGTCGTTGTTGTGAATCCTTTAGGCCCACTCCCAACTGCTGACCTTGGGTATTATGTTGAAACTGCCCCGGTTTTGAGGGATTAAGCCATGATCTTATATATATATATATATATATATATATATATATATATATATATATATATGTATGTATTGATATATATACATATACATACATATATATATGTATGTATATGTATATATATCAATACATATATATATCTATATATGTATATATATATATATACATATATATATATATATATATGTATTGATATATATACATATACATACATATATATATGTATGTATATGTATATATATCAATACATATATATATGTATTGATATATATACATATACATACATATATATATGTATGTATATGTATATATATCAATACATATATATATATATATATATATATATGTATATATATATATATATATATATATATATATATATATATATATATATATGTATATGTATAGATATATATGTACATACATATATATCTATACATATACATATATACATATATATATATATATATATATATATATATACATATCTATATATACATATATATATATGTATATATATATGTATATATACATGCATACATATATATATATATATCTATATATCTATATATCTATATATATATATATATATATATATATATATATATTGTTGTTGTGTCAGCGAAAGGCAAGGAGGACTGTCCAAAACTCAGATTCTATTGTATACAACAGACATTGACCCCTGACAGCAGGTCAAAACCTCGCCTTGAGCCGTAGGGAGGTTTTGATAAGGTGGCAGAAGGCCTCATTATCCAAATGGGAGTTTGGATAGGCATTTTTTCACTATTGTTCACCAAGAGTTCAGTGGTTCTATCTATTTTCAAGGCTGACCTCTCCATTCTCTGCTCATCTATCAGCTTGGAGGTAAAAGGGTTGAAATTGATTTTTGTTGTACTTTTATCTCTTTTATGCCACTAATAGAAAGAATGCCTCCACACTATTGAGCTCGGCCCAGATACATATTCCAAACTAGATGAACTTTGTAATCAAATCATTATGTCATGGTTTTTGTGTTCCTCTTACTATTTCCACATTATTCTGTGTTTTTCTTAAGTTCCATGGTTAATTAAATATGTTATTTGTAATTCTAATGCATCTGTAAGTAAAAGATCTTGGATCAAGTTTGGTATCAGAGCAGGTATTTGTAGATGTGAATTTCATAGTTTGTGCTAACCTAGAACAAGCTACGAAAAGGAGAAGGAACAGTTAACTCATTTGATCCTGAAGTAGGACATCCATAGGGAAGAAGAAAGATGTCCAATGAAGAAGCTCATTGGAAAGAGGAAAATAATTTCCGAAAGGTATTCAACAATATGGTAGGAAAAGTAGATAAGTTGTTCGCAAAGTATGAGAAGGCACTTGGACATGAGAAGAAGGATGTTGATGATCATGAATGTGAAAATCAGGAAGGTGGTGGAAAAGATCCTCCTCTCTCTCCTTAATCCTATGATATTTCTCATCACTCTCATAGAAATTCCAAACAGACCTCTAAGAAACCGTTCTTCAAGTTAGAGGTGAAGTTCGATCTTCCCATGTACAATAGAGAATGTAGTGTAGAAAAACTCAATAACTGGATCATATAGATCGAGGTTTACTACCTAAATCCAACAGATCGAAGAAGATGAGGCGAAATTCGAGTTAGCATCTCTTCAATTGAGCGGCACTGCTCTCATTTGGTGGGAGAGAAAGTTACAGAAGGCAAGCACGAAGTCAGGTAACCTTCTGTCCTCTTGGTCTAGTTTCATTTCTGCATTAAAGGACCAATTCTACCCTCTAGGTTATAAGAAAAAGGCACTTATGGACTAGAAATATTTAAGGCAAGGTAAGGGCTAGAATGTACAAAGCTTCATGGAAGAATTTCAGAAACAAGCATTGAATCTGGGCATCTCATTAGATGCACCCGAAATTGTAACTAACTATATAGGTGCATTACATAGTTACATCAGACACTCGTTATTACTATTCGAGCCTACTACAATTGATATGGACAGCATTAAAGCTATTCATCTTGAAAGTCAAGGCAAGAATGATCGAGATGACCAAACCTATATGATGCTATTCAAGCCTTAGCATGGAAAATTCCAGAAGAAAGGAAAAGGGAAAGATAAGAAGACTATCATAGCCAAGAAAGAGGACATAGCAACATTGTCTTGCACTCATTGCAAGAAATATGGTCATGATGAGGACTACTACTGGAAGCTACATCTGAAGTTAAGATTGAAGAGATTCGGCAGAAAGGGGAAGCAGAAGACAGTGGCAACAAAGAAGGACCTTGGATCAGATTCTGGCGATGAGACATTAATCATAGTTGTGGGTGCAGGAGGTACTCTTTCTATTAATGATAGTTCTGATTCATTTGCAAGCACTAGTTATTTGAATGATCGCGTGAGTCATGAGTGAAAGAGAATTGAGTTGTTCCACATTAGAGTTGTCATAAAGCACAAAAAGTTGGAAAATCTATTTGATTCAGGTTCCCAAGCACACTTAATCTCAAATTCCTTAGTGAAAAGGCTAGACCTTGAAACTAAACCTCATCCAAGTCCATACCCACTTGGTTGGGTAAGCAATAAAGCCAAATTATAGGTCACCAAGCAGTGTACAGACATATTTGTAATCACTTCTAAATTAGTTGATGAGGTAGAGTTATATGTAGTACCTTTGGACATCTGTGGAATCATCTTGGGAAGCCCATATTTATATGACAGAAAGTCTGTTTTCTTTCGGCATGAAAACAAATACCACCTCACCAAGGATGGGGTAGAGTATATAGTCAGAGCTCATCACACAAAAGTTAGTGCTAGCCTTGTTAGTGCATGATAGATTAAAATACGGGTTAATTCCAGTAAAGGGTGCATGCTCATGGTAGTGAGGGCGAAAGAAGCCAAGACGGTTGATGCTTTCAGAGGTTGTGATCCTGATCATAAGAAGGAATTATTTGAAATTGTTTATGACTATGATGAATTGTTTCAGGAACCGAGAGGATTTCCCCCTAAAAGGGAAATCCAACATGAGATCCATTTGTAGCAGGATTCCCCTTTACCAAATGTTGGCATGTACAGGATGGCTTCTATCGAGATGGAGGAGATCAAGAAACAGGTGCAGGAACTGTTAAATCAGGGAGTCATCAGACCAAGTTCTTCTCCTTGTAGCTCACCAATTGCATTGGTGCCCAAGAAAGATGGCACATGGAGAATGTGCATGGATTACAGGGTACTAAACAAGATCACAGTGAAGAATCGATACCCTCTCTCTCACATTTATGAATTGATAGATCAACTAAAAAATGTTGTTTATTTTTCCAAGATGGATTTGCATAGTGGTTATCACTAGGTTAGAATTTCAAAACAGGATGTCTAAAAAACTACGTTCAAAACCAAGTAGGGGTTGTTCGAATGGATAGTGATGCCCAACATACTGTGCAATGCTCTAGCCACATTTATGAGGGTAATGAATGACTTATTTCAGCCATTTCTTGATCATTTTGTTCTTATGTATCTAGATGATATTCTTGTGTACAGTAGGACATGGGAGGAACACATGTGTCACATGAAAAATGTGCTTGATGTTCTGAAGAAAGATAAATTATATTTGAAATTGTCAAAGTGTGAGTTTGGAAAGACTTCTCTGATTTATTTAGGCCATATTGTCGATAATGGGTAATTAAGGATAGATCCCTCTAAAGTGGAGGCGATAATGAAGTGGCCTGAGCCAAAGAATGTCACACAAATTTGAAGTTTTCTGGGTGTGGTGTAGTATTGGATAAGGTTCTTAGTGAAATTTTCCATTATCGTAGCCCCCTTGCATGCCTTGACTAGTGTGAAGCAAGACTTTTAGTGGGGAGGAAAACAACACAAATCCTTCGACATACTGAAAGAGAAGATTAGTACAGGATCAGTGCTAGCCTTACCAGACCTTTAGCAGCCTTTCAAAATTGAAACAAATGCCAGAAAATATGCCATGGGCGTTGTATTGATGTAGCAGAGAAAACTAGTTTATTACCACTTGGGGACTCTCTCCTAGGCTATTGTGAATTATCCTATGTATCATCCGAGATTTGTACGCATTGGTTGAGATTGTAAAGAAGTGGAAACACTATCTGATTGGCAAGGAGACCATCATCCACATGGATCATCAGCCCTTGCAGTATCTTCAGTCACAAACCAAGCTTCAACAAGCCCATCACTTTAGATGGATGGGATTCCTCCAACAGTTTCATTTGGTAATAAAATATAAGAAGGGCACCAGCAACAAAGTAGAAGATATGCTTTCTCGCCCTCCTATTTTTGCATCTGTAGTTTTGCAAAATGTTTCTTTGTCATTAGAAAGTTATGTTGAACAATATGCTAACGATAATGATTTTAAAGAAATCTATGCAAAACTAACTCATGGATCATAGGTGGACAATTATTACTTGCAAGGAAATCTATTGTACCACCTTGGAAAACTATGTATACCCAGTAATGAGAGGGTTCATGTAATCCAAGAGGCTCATACCTCTCTAGTTTTTGGTTATTTTGGAATTGAGAAAACTTTATGTCATTTGCAAAGGTTTTGTTTCTGGCCTCATATAAAAAGCATTGTGACTCGCCTTGTAAAGGGTTGTGTGTTGTGTTCTATTTCCAAGCCCTCTAATAAAAAACTTGGGCTCTACACACCACTCCCTATTCTGAGTTGACCATGGGAAATTGTGTCCATGGACTTTGTAGGAGGTTTACCTATGTCTAGGAAAGGTCAAAACTATTTGTATGTCCTTGTGGATAGGTTTAGTAAAATGTGTATTTTAATACCTTGTAAAAAGTAGGTCACTCCCGAGCAGACTGCTTCTTTTCTTTCAACATGTTTGGGTCCATTTTGGATTGCCCACATATATTGTGTTAGATTGAGACTACCTCTTTCTTGGGGAGCTTTGGACCAACTTGTGGAGAATGATGGACACCAAGTTGAAAAAAGTATGGAATTTCATCCACAGACCAATGGACAAACAAAGGTTATCAACCACACCATGATACACTTGTTGCGAGGATATTTTGGGAAACATCCCAAGTTGTGGGATGAACAACTTCTGTATGTGCAACATGCATACAATAGAGCAACACATTCATCTATAAAGAACTCACCATTTGAGACATGTTTTGGCTATCTACCCAGAGATCCCTTGGACATGGTCTTTGGGAAATAGGAGGATGGAAATGGACAAGATGATAGGGAAAAAGCATAAAAGTTCATTTATCGGATACAAGTAATTCATCAGGAAGTGTAGGAGCAGTTAGAGAAGAGTCAAGCTCGACATGATAAGCACTAAGTTGACCATCAGTTTCAAGTTGGGGACAAGGTATGGCTCCATATTAGCAAATATAGGATGAAGGGATAAGGGAACAAACTAAGACCCATTAGATATGTTTCTTTCACCATATTGGCAAAGATTGGAGACAATGCTTTTTGTCTTGACTTGCCTACTTATATGAAAACGTACTCTATGGTAAATGTGGAAAACGTGAAGCTTTATGAACCTCCATTGATTATGGACACCGAGGATGTTTCATAGATTCCTATAGTGGATTATTTTTCACCTGAGTATCTAGATAAGTTGCTCGAAGATATCATACTCGACTGGAGGACTAAAACTTCACAACGAGGAGATGTGGAGTACATCCATGTTGGCTTCAAAGGAATGCATCCAAGAAAACCTCGATGGATCGAGAAGGAAAAAGTGAGGGAACAATTTCCTCACTTACCAATTGACTGAAAAGTATTTTGGTGGTCCAAAATCTCTTAGTGGGGAGGATTGATCTAGGTGGATCTTCATAAAAGTACCAGTGGCATGAAAAAAGGCTCAAAACTCAAAGTAGCATAGTCTTGATAATCTTAGTATTGGATTGAAGTGATCATCATCCTGATTCCAACGGTGTGAATGACACTCAAATACGATTCTAGATGACAAAGTTAGAGCAAGTCAAAG
Organism: Pinus tabuliformis; assembly: GCA_031772625.1. Classification (NCBI taxonomy): domain Eukaryota; kingdom Viridiplantae; phylum Streptophyta; class Pinopsida; order Pinales; family Pinaceae; genus Pinus; species Pinus tabuliformis. Next base: position 791,735,722 of record CM062815.1, on the reverse strand, counting down.
TTTTAGTTTAACTTGTCCAGGTAGCAAGGAGAAGATGACATGGCATAGTTTCAGTGAATAAGGGAGTGCCACATGGTAGGATGCCACTAGGCCATGCATATTGCATATTGGTGAAAAGGAGGAGCACTTAAGGAAGAATTGGCCCCTGGAATTCTCGACTACGATTATGATATCGCATATCACAAGTCAGAGGAGTTACGAATTGGCCCTAGCAGGAATTAGTTGCGATGCGATATAGATCACATATCACAATTGCACGAAAGGGATGGTGCTTGCGATATGATTTAGGGGAAAAGTGTTGATTGTGATACTATGAAAAGGGGTCCAAACCCAAAATGTTATACAATGTGATTAATAAACTCGACGGGTTTGCAAATGTTGCAGAATGCTAACCATTACGCCAAGGGTTTCACACCGATTGTGATAATGCGATGGGAGTGCCGGACATGAAGACATTATGTTATATGGTGAATCTTCCTGTTGGGTCCATAGTTATCGCAGGATGTTGTGTCTGAGCATTGGACTGTCCGTTGATAAGTTGGAACCGTTGATGAACCCACCGCTAAGATTCATATGCCATTGAAATGGGTCGTTAGACAGTGTTTTACTATTGCAGAAGGGTTGTTTTTGTGAATCCTTCAGGCCTTCTACTGCTTGCTAACCTTGGGTATTATGTTGAAACTGCCCCGATTTTGAGGGATGTTGCCATGATTTTATATATATGACTATTGTGTCGGAGAAAGGCTGGGATGACTAGCCGAAACTCAGATTCTATTGTATGTAGCAAACCCTAACCCCTCATAGCAAGTCGGGACCTCATCTTGAGCAGTAGGGAGGTTCCGAGAAGGTTGCAGAAGGCCCGATTATGCAAATTGGGAGTTTGGATAAGCATTTTTTCTCTACTTTCGCCAGGAGTACAGTGGTTCTATCTGTTTTCAAAGATGGGCTCTCCATTCTCTGCCCATCTATCATCTTGGAGGTATAAGGGCTGAAATTTCTTGTTATTGTATTTTATCTCTTTTATTCCAATAATATAAAGAAGGACTCCCCATTATTGACCAGGGCTCGAAGATGTAGTCCAAATTGGATGAACTCCGTAATCAAATCATTGTGTCATGGTTTTTTTGTTCTTCTGACTATTTCCGCATTTTCATGTGTTTTTTTAAGTTACATGGTTAATTAACTCTGTTATATGTAATTCCGATGCATCTGTAAGTAAAATATCTTGGATCAGTTGAGGAGCCTCAGATTGATGTGGAGAAACCACATGCAGAGGATCTAGGAGTGGAGGCAACCACTCAGTCATATTCTTCCATAGATGGGAGAAAGTGCACCAAAGAGGCTTATAGGTTATTGCATAATGCATGGGAGAATGTGCGAGAAACCGTATCTCAGCGCAGGTAGAGACAACCACCTGAGAGGTACACTGGATACATAGTTCTGATGAGAAGATGTGTTGACATAGAGAAATCTCCTTTTGAGGAGGTAGTTAAACAACTAGTTTGGGTTGATGCCATGGTGGAGGAGTATGGATCCATAGTTCATAACAGTGTTTGGGATGTGGTCCCAAGACCAGAGGATAAGTCAGTGGTGAGCTCACAATAGATTTACAAGGAAAACCAAGCTCCATATGGTAGTGTCGAGAAGCATAAGGCCATGTTTGTGGCTCGTGGATTTTCATGGGAGAGGGGATTGATTATGATGATACCATTGCTCCTGTTGCAAGGTACTCATCGATCATATCGATATTGGAACTATCAGCGCAGATGGGTTGGAAGATACATCGATGGATCTAAACACAACCTTCCTTAATGGAATGATTGAGGAAGAGGTGTACATAGAGGAGCCTAAAGGTTTTTATACCTTCGACCGTGAGTCACATGTGTTCCATCTCATGAGGACGTTGTATGGGCTGAAGCAAGCACCCTATGCTTGGTACATTAGGATCAATAGCTACTTCATCGGGTTAGGTTTCACCAAGATTGAAGGAGATGCAAACATGTACCACATTGTGGTGGAAGGTAAATTTTTTATCATTGTGCTATATGTTGTTTCTTTGATTTTGACAGGTGATGATTAGTTGATCAAGTCTTGCAAGGAGGATCTTGCAAGAGAGTTTGAGATGAAAGACATGGGGCTCATGTATTACTTTATGGGCATAGAAGTATGGCAGGGTGATGGGGAACTATTTGTGTCTCAAGGCAAGTATGCCAACGAGATACTCAAGAGTTTCTGCATGGAGAGAAACAAACCCACGGAGACTCCTCTAGAAGGTAATTGGATGAAGGAGAATGCTATTTCAGGGGAAGTAGTGGAAGCTACTGTTTACAGGTGGCTTGTGGGTTCACTCATGTATTTGGTAAACACACGACCGTATTTGTGCTATGCAGTTAACCAACTTAGTCAAGTGATGGTTAGGCCTATCATGCTATATTGGAAGGCAATAAAGCATGTGTTGATATACCTCAATGGAACTACTCAAAATGGATTTTGGTACAAATAGACAAAGGGAGTGAAACTTCAAGGCTTCACTTATGCAGATTGGGTAGGGAGTCCATATGACAGGAAGAACACATCAGGATGGATCTTCAGTATTGGGTCAGCAGCAGTTTCTTCATACAACAGGAAACAAAGATTAGTTGCACTCAGTTCAGGAGAGGTAGAGTACATAGCTGCAAGTTAGGCATGTTGTGATGCCATCTGGATGAGGAAGCTTTTGGTTGGTTTGTTTGGTCAGTAGATGGATCCAACTGTGATTTACTATGATAATCAGAGTTGTATCAAACTCTCTGAAAATCCAATTTTTCATGATCGGTCCAAGCATATAGATATCTAATATCATCATCTTCGAGATTATGTATTGAGGCAGATTATGTTGTTGGACTACATTCCCGCAGAGGAGCAAGATGCTGAAATTTTGACAAAGGTATTGTCAAGATGTAAATTCTAGTTTCACAGAGATAGGATCGAGGTAGATGATAATCCCTTTCTTGTTGAGAGGAAGTGCTGAGAAATGACAACAAGAAATTCTAGAATAATTTTTCCTTGAATTAAATTGTGAAATAAAATTGAATCCTAATCTAATAGAAACTTGTAAATAATTAATTAAGTTTAATTAACTTAATTAGCTTATGAATTTTGAGTTGGAATTCTTTTTTTAGTCATGCATATGTTCTCCCTAAATTTTAGGGGTCCAAGATGAGTTTATTTGAATTGTAATTAAATAAATCAGTTTAACTGAGTTATGGTGAGTTAAACTAGTTATAACTGTTAGAGGAACTAGTAGAGGTCTAGTAGTGAGTTGGTGCACTAGTGCATCCCTAGTGCTACTCTAGCTAACTAAAGACTCCCTCATGAGAAAATCATGCATGTTAGTTCATAGAAAGACCCGGTTGAGACTAGAGTGCAGGGACAATGTACTATCAGTTGTAGAATGATAGGAGTTGTACAGATCATGCATGCAATCAGAAGAGGACCTAGTTTTGGATTGTGTAGTGAGGGAAGAAGAAATTCCCAATTAAATATGGGATATTCATCTCAAGTTTTGCGCAAGGAAATAACAGCTTTGCAGGCAGTAGAAATTGGATAAGTGTTGGTGAGTGCGGGATTTTGAGGCAAAGAGTTGATCATACTTGTGCAAGAATTGTTTTAGTGAGAACAAGCTTTGTATTATCACTCAGATTTATAATTAATGCAATAGATAGTCAGGGTTCTGTGTAGTGGATTTCCCTAGAGAAACAATTGTGTTATGTGTCTTTGATTATCTTCCTCTTGTCGATTATTGTTTTCATTGATCATTGGTTTTTGTTCTTTAAATAGTAGAGTAGATTCTTGTCTTGTGTTTTAGTACATTACATGAGTTGTGAATCGACAGGAAAAGCTACATTTATGATGGTCATTATGCCCCATGGAAAATTAATTTCTTACATTTGGAATCGATCTTACTATGCTTCTCATTTAGAATCCAAACATAAGAACCAAACAGCTTGAGATGACTTACTTATAACTTCATTCCAAAACAAACCGTTTCTAGATTCATAGTAGGAAAAGCCTTGTTAGAGATATATTTGGCAAATATACATCATTAAGAATTTCATCTACTAAATATTTTTGAGGAATTTCCCTTGTGTTCTATCATGTACTTCGCCATCTCCATAATAGTTTGATTCTTTCTCTCCACAACTTCATTTTGGTGTAGGGTATAGGGATTGGTATATTGTCTTTGTATTCCTTTTTCAATATAAATAATTTTTGGGAACAAAACTCACTACCATGTTATGTATTAAAGAATCTAATGTTTCTCCCTTATAAGTTCACCATAAATTCAAATAATTGTAACTTGTAAAAGGAATTTGATCTTAGGAAATAAAACAACATTTTTATTAACAGACATTGTTTTATCACATTTGTTAAGTTTGATTTTTTTTAAATGCTGACAATTGCAGTATCAGAGAAAAAACGTTGATAATGGGAGATGCAATGCTATTATAGTTTCGAAAATTTAATAAAACAATGACAACGGGAGTTTTAGCATTATAGTGTGTTTGAAAATGGATAAAAAATAAATTTCACAGACAACCAGGGTATCAGCGCTAAGGCGAAGACATTCAAATTTTTGTTTTATATTTCACTAACATATTCCATGCTAGAAAAAGGGCAATCATTTCTCAAACACACTTTGTTAATTCCAAAAGGTGATATCATGTAATGAAGGGATCGTTTCCACCACCGTGAGGTATGTGGGTTCAAAATTCATGATCACAGGGTTAAATTCTTTCTAATCCGTTGTCAGTTAGTTATCATAGTGCACGACCTGACACATTTTTAAATGAATTACTTCATATAGAAAAACCACTTGTATCACTTATGATTGTTATCATTTATGCTAAAATCACTCGATTTGTTGAGTGCTTGCCGAGATCAAGGATTGAATCCCAATCCCCTACTTCTGTGTTTTCATTTGGCTACGAAGGAGAATGGGAAAAAGTAGAAAGTTAAATAGAAGTGAGTCGAAAGGGCCTGATCTTCTTGAAGTATACCCAAAGACCTAACAACAGTTTCGGGAATCCGGATGGGATGAATTCTTCAAATGGTGTACTGATTTTCACGACGAAGTGGCAAACACATTTTCCTAGGGTTTCGACAAACAATAAGTGGATTTTGGAGGAATTTTCTTTCAAGTGATAGACGAATTGATCTTTGAGGTTACAGGTCTACCTACGAATGGAGAGAGAGCCTTCAGGATCCATATCATGGCTAGTGTTGATGTACCTTTCTTTTTAAAGGATGAATTCAAAGAAATGAATTGGAGAACAAGGGTGTAGAGGTCGTGGTTAAAAGATGAATGACATTGTTTGTTGTGGATCACTCAGTCTTATTTTACCTGTGAGGGGCTCGATAACCATGTCAACATGTATCATTTTTTATTTTTTGCTCATTTGGTAGGTCAGTTAAGAATCAATTCTTCTTATTTCCTATTAGAAATATTAAAACACATGGCCACTCGAGCTCGAGCTAGAGCTAGAACACATGCAACCTCCCATTTTATTTACCATAAAAGTCTGATAAAGTTATTAATTGAAATCCAATTAAGCATCGGGAGAAAGTGGGAGCATTTTCTATTTTAGGACGGGTTTCAAGCTCAACCTGCAAAATCTAAAAGAGGTAGGAAGAAGGGTAGTAAGAAGAAAACTAAACAAGCTCAACACCCTGAAATAAGAACTTCATATCAAAGGACTTCTACTGTACATACAAGGAGTTAGAAAATAGTAGAAAAAAACCCTCCTCAAGCCCCTCAGTTACTCAAAGTTTACAACGAAAAAATTGATAGGCTCAAGAAAACATAGGAGACCCTTCATCCTACTGAAAACCAACCTACATAAAGCCAACTGACAGAGAAGGCTAAGGGTAAAATGAATGAGCCTCGAAATGAAATAACCTCATCTTAGAAAGAATCCACCTTGTTTGAAATGTTTAAAGGAGGAAAGAAGCCTCACAACAAGCCCTGGAACAAGCTAAGGTTGAATATCAAATTAAAACACAACCCTGACCTAACTAAGAAAGTCAAATATGTGGATAAGATTCCTCTAAGGGACCTGATCATAAACAAGGGGAAAGCTACCAACTCAAAAAGACCAAAGAAAGCAAAGGTTTCGAACAAGGGAACTACCATGGAGACACATGGATGTAAAAGACAAAGGATGGCTAATGTGGATGTTTTGTTAGAGGCAGCTAGCACCCTTATGATGAGCCCCAAATTTGGTAACATTTTGGGCTCATTTGGCCTAACTACCCTTGCTCAATCCTTCATTTTTCATAACTTATGCATCATTTTTTAGTATGTTTATGTCATTTGTACGAATAAGGGTAGTCACTATTCCTAGGTGGCTAACACGTGCTCATTTCAGGATTTTTTGACACAAGATGGAGCAAACCCGAGTAGACAAGGGCTAGGAGACAGCCAAGATGGGGTTGAGGATTCGTAGGGGGGTTGTCCACAGCATTAAATAGCCTTCCTTGGGATCTTCACCCCCAACTCCGAGCTCCAAAAGCCACCAAAATCGGATCTAGAAGGCAGCCAAACAGATTTTGTGGAAGCAGCTGTTCACTCCCAGTTTGGTCAGCCAAGTCCCATAGATTTAGGAGGCCAGCTTAGGCCTCGTGATGTATAAATGATAAGGCTTCAACCTTCGAAAAGGACTTTTGGAAAAACTTTTGGACCTTCTGCACTACAAGCTGCCAGCTCTGTTTTGTTCTTTTGTAGCCATTATTGGCATGACTCTTGACTTATGATTATTATTTTTTAATGGGAAGCAGTCAGATTTGATCTCAGCTTTGAGTTTCTAGAGGAGCCATAGCTCTCGGGGTTGGGCCCAACCTGAGAGCCTAGGGCCTCCTTCTTTGTATTGATATCTTTCCTTTCAGCATTACGATTTTCCTCGTATGCATTTGAAACACAGTTTGTTGAGTTAGATTTCGTTGTGTGGTTAAGTAGGTCATTGTTCAAAATAGAGTTGTTTCAGATGTCTAGAATAGAGTAATGAGATAAGAATTGATAAAAGCTCTAGAAAATGGTTGCCTGCACTCTCATTTTCACCTCTTCCTAGGGGCTGGAATTGCAGACAGTGCTGCCCAACAAAAACACTAGTTTGCTTACCCATGCAATCTTTGGGGAAGTGTTTTCATTTGTAGGAGTTATTCATGCGTTCAGACCTCTTGGAATGTTTCTTTGCTTCAGTATTGTACACGGTTCTCTTTAGAAATAACGTTGATGTTCATTGGTTTCATTAACAGTTAGGATAGATTAGTTAATATTTTGATTGTGTGCAGGACGTGGTTGATTTGGTTAAGTATACACTGTGCGGTGCATCTCCATCACTCTCTCATCCATCTAAGCTCCGTCCAGGCCATCTTCTCATCTCCAATTTAGATCCCTCATCTCACAACTACTCTTTTGCCCACGTCACCCTACCTTCTTGCCCTTCCATTGCCTCAGCCCTCTTTAAGACAAGCTAGCTTTCCACACCCTCTCATCACTTCATCCCTCTGTCACTAAGTCATTGCAGACCCCTATCCGACCTCCCTATCCATTCATCCATCCTCTTTCACTCACCCATCATCCAAAATCCAATCATAGAACATCCTGTAGAAATTTCTGAACATCCTATAGAAATTCTGAAACATCCTGTAGAACCCCTGCAGACTTCCTGTAGAAGCTCACGAATGAGGTTTCTTGATAGCCAAACCCTGTGAAACTCTCTGGAAGGGTGTTAGGGACTTCTTAGACACTCTCTGAACCTTCCTGACCTCTTCCAAGCATTTCTCCTCCTTGATCCACCTCTGCACAGTCAAAAATAGTTAAAAGCACATGCATGATAATTCCAACAACTTAATCAAAAATACAAAAAGATGTTTTCTTCAGATAGAGGTAGTCTAGACACATGTATTTTACCTTCATAGAAGTAATGGCATCTCTTTCAGTATTTTTCATGCTCTCCTTTGCGTCAGTAGGACTAGCTGGTAGAATTAGGGTTTGCTAGGGTTTGCGTTTCTTTTTGGCTTTCAGTTTCTTTTTGCAAGTAGATTAGCTTCCTTTGAGTTAGCTTTCATCCATCAGTTAAAAAGCTTCTTCTAAGAGCTCATAGAAGTTCGCTTAAGCCCCTAGCGGACTTGTGCCAGCTAACCAAGTGACAGTTGCGGCAAGAGCTAGTACTTGTGCATACAGCACCGTCGCTTCCAAGTTTGTTACGAACCACTGGGTTGATAAAATTAAAGAAGGGAGTCCCAGGAGTTGTAGCATTATTGCTACAATACTGGAGCCCACCATCTTTTTGGTGCCTTTGCCGGGGAAGCGTCAGAGTATTGGTGATTGTTGCTTTTCTTCTATTTTCCTACTCACGCCTTCTGCTAAGTAGTTTATTTCATTTCCATTCTGCAATTTCCTTTCCACAAAAGTAGCGTAGACATTTCCTGCTTTCATAGATTAGAATTTCAATTCCGCAATTTGATTTCTGCAAGCGTAGATTAGCATTTCAATTCCGCAAGCGTAGCCTAGCATTTCATTCCTGCAATTTCATCTGAGCAAAATAGATTAGTCCTTTCATGCTTTCATTTCAATTTCGCATTTCCATTTCAGCAAGATAGTTAGTTGCAGTTCAATCTATTTTAGTTTTGCAGGTACCAGAAAAAAAAAAAAAAAAAAAAAAAAAAAAAAAAAAAGCAATCAAAAGTCTTTCCATTTCATGCCTCGTAGAAATCGAGATAAAACAGGTAAATTCTTACCCAACACCCCCACAACTTCACTGAGTCACCCTTCTCTCTTCTTTGGTAACAATGATCCAAAAGGACCTATAGGCAACCCTCCTGAGATATACGAAGATCCTATAACAGAAGAAGAGTTAGAGAACACTCCATCTGAAGCCATGGATGACAATAGAAGAGAAGATGAGAGAATAAAAGGTGCCTTTCCCATCCGAGAGACCAATGGAGACATGAAAATGAAAAACATAATCCCCTCCGCTTTACCTCACGTCCATGAACTGACTACTGAAGACGCTGATACCTTCCTGTTTGAGTTTGCTGTCCTTTGTCGAACCTATGACTATACCGAAGATGGGCAAAAACTGAAACTCTTCCCCTCTACCCTTAAGGATGCAACATTACGTTGGTTCATGGGCTTACCTGGGAACAGTATCACCACTTGGGCTCAGATGCAGCAAGCTTTCAATACCAAATACCGGGACTACTGTAGGTCCAAGGAAGCCAAGGGAGAAATATTTCAGATGACCATGGGAAATGATGAGTCTTTAGAAGATTACGAGGAAAGGTTCCAACTTAGCTATAAACGGGCCAGGTGCACACTTGACCCTAAATCTCTCAAGTTGGTCCTGCTCCGAGGAGTCCCTGAAGACCTTCTAGATACCCTTCACATGCTAGCTGGAGGAGATATTTACCAACTACCTTATGAGGATATAAAGACTGTGTTTAGAAACCACTCTAGGGCAGCCCGGAAAAGAGGTAGAGGAAACTCCCTCTCAGCTAGTATTCCTTTCTCCAAACATGAGTTTGCAAATCAGTTAGAGGACCTCAAGAGTGAGGTGAGACAGACCATTTCCATGCAACTTGATACATTCTGAATCCAGCAGAAGAAAGAGGAAGCTGAGATGGCTTTGGCTATCTTCTGCCCTAGGTGTACAAGGAAGCACCCTAAGAACGAGTGCCCATTACATTCGGTAGAGGTATGTTTCGTTTGTGAGGAGGGCCACCCCACAAACCAATGCCCAACCTTACCTGGGCTTAAAGCCATGTACCAAGGAATGGAGGCACCCACTGAACCTCTCTATTTCCTCAACCAAAGGAGGCCACATGGACCTAGACCTTACCAGCAGGGGATGCAAGGGATATCCCAAGCTTATTATAGCCCCAACCAATCTACTCCTATGCCTTCCTAGGGTCCCCCTGCTCATCCTTCCTGGTCTGTACCTCCCCCATGGTCTTACCACCTTAGTACCATACTCAACCCACTACTCATTCGTTTCACTCACATGCCCAGCCACAGCCTCAGTGGAATGCACCTCAACCGGGGTGGAGGCCCCAGTATAATACTCCTCCCGTTATTTTGCCTCCACCACCAGCTCAACCACAACCATTACCTCCTGCTCCTCCAAGACAACCCCAAATGCCTGCTCAACCGAACCCGAATCCCAACAACCGACAGGCCCAACAGGTATATACTGGGGAAACAACATGCCCTACCTATGTTGTGGAGATCCAGGAGATCAACCTGCGATCTGGAAAGACTCTTCCGGATTGCCAACCTCCTCCCCCAGAGGATGAGGAAGATAAACAGGAAAGTGAACCAAAAGCCATTCCACCCTTTCCTGAGAGACTAACAGCAACCACACAACCCAACCCAGAGGAGGATGAGCTTCTGGGAGAACTCAAACAGTTGTGGGTGAAAATACCACTTCTCCAAGCCATCAAAGATGTACCGATATACAAAAAACTGGTTAAGGAAAAGTGTTTCAGACACCCAGGCAGGCAAAAAAGAGATGCCTCAACCATCAACGTCATAGGACAATTGTCTGATCTTATGTTGGGGTAAGTAATCTGCCCAAAGTATTTGGATCCTGGGAGTCCAGTAGTTGATGTCCACATCAATGGCACCATCGTACCCCACACTTTGATTGATCTAGGGAATGCCATTAATGTGATGACCAGAGATACCATGCTCAAACTCAACCTTCAGGGTTCCTTAAGAAAGTCCTCGACAGTCCTGCAGCTAGCAGATCGCTCCACCGTGACTCCCGAAGGGATTGTGGAGGATGTCTTGGTCTCTATTGACTCTTGGGAGTACCCTGTGGACTTCTTGGTTCTTCAACCAAAGGCAAAGCTTACTGGATACCCCCTTATTTTGGGAAGGCCTTGGTTAGCCACTGCGGATGCTTACATAAGCTACCGTGTAGGAAACATGACCATAAAAAATGGTCCTATGTCCAAGCAGCTACTCCTATACCCTCCTGCCCAACCCCTATTGGAGCATGACTTACCACTTTGGTTGGAAGAAGGAGAAGAGGATGAGGTGTACTCTGCACCCTTGTGCACCCTAGAAACCACCAGGGGAGGTCCTCAAACCGAGGATGATTTGATTGAGACCTTGATTCAGAATCCACCTCCTAGTGCATTGTCCTTAGAGAAATTGGTGGAGGATACCCAAGCCAGCACCTTAGTGGACCTTTGTGTGACCAATCCAATCACACCCAGAGTCAAAAATGTGGAGTTTGGCCCCAAGAGAATGTTAAAGATCAGCTCCTCCCTATCTCCTTCCCAGGAAAAGGAGCTATGTAGTCTGTTGGCCAGTCATCTAGATGCTTTTTCTTGGAGCTATAAGGAGATGAAAGGATTCCATCCTTCAGTCTGTACCCATCACATCTACATCAAAGAATATTGTAAACCGGTCAGGCAACCCTAAAGGAGAATGAATCCAGCCCTTAAGGACATCGTCAAGGAAGAATTGCAAAAACTGTTGGATGCAGGATTCATTTACCCCATCTCGGATAGCGAGTGGGTGTCCCCTCTGGTGTTGGTTCCCAAGAAAAACGGGAAGTGGAGAATCTATGTGGACTACCGAGAACTGAACAAAGCCACTAAGAAAGACCACTTTCCTCTACCCTTCATAGATCAAGTGTTGGATGGACTGGCGGGAAAGAAGTTTTTCTCTTTCCTAGATGGGTTTAGCGGGTATAATCAGATCCAAATCAGCACGGAAGACCAAGATAAGACCACCTTCACTTGTCCTTGGGGTACCTTTGCTTACCGAGTTCTTCCCTTTGGGCTATGCAACGCTCCTGCCACCTTCCAGAGAGCCGTCTTGAGCATCGTTTCTGAGCTAGTCCATGATTCGGTGGAGATCTATATGGATGACTTCACTCCTTATGGGTCCAACTTCCAGGAAGCATTGTCCAATCTGGGAAAAGTCCTAACCAAGTGCATTGAGATGAACCTGTCCCTTAGTCCTGAAAAATGTGAGTTCTTGATGACTGAAGGGACCGTGTTAGGACATACCATTTCTCGCCAAAGGTTAAAGGTGGATCCTAACAAAATTGCTCTCATCAAAAAGATTCCACCTCCTCAGAAGGTAAGAGATGTTCGAAGTTTCTTAGGTTTAGCAGGGTATTATAGGAGATTCATTAAAGACTTCAGTAAGCTAGCCTCGCCATTGTTTGGCCTCTTAGCAAAAGATGTTGAGTTTAAATGGACTGACGATTGTCAGAGGGCTCTGAATGAATTAAAGGATAAGTTAGTGTCTGCACCAATCTTGAGAGGTCCAAATTGGGCCCTACCTTTCCACATCCACACTGATGCCTCGAACAAAGCCATAGGGGCAGCCTTAGGACAAGTTGAACAAAAACTTCCATACGCCATATACTTTGTCAGCAAAAACTTATCCAAGGCAGAACTGAATTATACTGTAACTGAGAAAGAATTCTTGGCCGTGGTCCATGCACTGAACAAGTTCCGACATTACATCACTGGCTATCAAACATTTGTACATACTGATCATGCTACAATTAGATATTTAATGAATAAACCAGATGTGAATGCTCGTATTATTAGATGGCTACTTTTGTTGCAGCAGTTTGATTTGACTATCGTTGATAAACCAGGTAAAGAAAATGTTGTCGCTGACTTCTTGTCTAGATTGGATTCACCTGCAGGTGAGGATGGAACAGTGGATGACCAGATGTCAGATGAACATCTGTTTGCTATCTTAGTCCTCTCTCCATGGTTTGCTGATATAGCAAATTACCTTGTCTCAGCACAGTTCCCTCCGCACCTATCCTCAAAAGAGAAGAGTAGAATTGTAAAGAAGAGTGCCTCATTCACTTGGATCGGGGGCAACCTGTTCAAGCTTGGCCCCGATCAGATCTTAAGGCGTTGTGTAAGGGAGGAGGAAGTCTTTGACATCCTCCTAACCTGTCATGACGGGCCTTGTGGAGGACATTTTGCAGCCAAAAGAACTGCCTTCAAAATTCTACAGGCAGACTACTATTGGCCCACGCTGCATCAAGATGTCAGAAGATATATCAGCCAATGTGACCGATGTAAAAGGATGGGGAAACCGACTCCAAGGGACGAAATGCCTCTCCAACCTCAAGTGACTCTTGAGCCATTTAAGAAGTGAGGTATGGATTTTGTGGGTCCAGTCAATCCTCCTTCAAGGCAAAGGTCTTACATCATTGTGAGCACAGACTACCTGACAAAGTGGGCAGAAACCAAGGCAATCAAAGCAGCGATAGAAGAAAAGGTGGCTGAGTTTTTAAGAGAAAACATCTTCTACAAATTTGGCTACCCAAGAGAGCTAGTCACCAATCAAGGAAGCCAGTTCACCTCCAACTTAATCGAATACCTACTCGCTCATCACAAAATCAAGCATAGGACTTCCACCCCCTATCATCCTCAAGCAAATGGGCAGGTGGAAGTCACCAATAGAGCATTAGAAGGGATCTTGACTAAGGTGGTGAGCAGCAATAGAAAAGATTGGGTAGATCGCCTGGTTGAGGCCACTTGGGCTTACAACACCACTTGGAAGACCACAACTGGCTTCACACCTTATGAACTAGTCTATGGGAAGAGAGCTTTGCTGTCAATTGAGTTCGAGTACAACACCTTGAGGATGGCAGCTCAGCTGGACCTAGATCTCAGCCATGCCCAACAAGAAAGGTTGTTGCCGCTGAATGGGCTGGATGAACACCGAATGCAGGCCCTTCTCCACTCAGAGGTGGTTCAACTTCAGAGGAAGGTATGGCATGACCGGCACCTCAATGACAAGCAATTCCAGCCGGGAGATTGGGCACTTTTGTACGATTCCAGACATAAGGATTTTAAGGGGAAGCTGAGAACAAGATGGCTGGGACCATATGCAGTGGAGAAGTGTAATGACAATGGGTCTGTTCTTGTTCGGACCATTAATGAGGAAGCCATCCCCATGCTCATTAATGGGCATCGACTAAAGATCTACAGGAAACCTCTTTCGAGGCAAGAATTCATCAAAGCTATGGAAAAATCAGTGTTGGTCATAGAGAAGGGTTTTGCCTCTTTTTTGGGCATACCCTGAACATCAAAAAAAAAAAAAAAGATCCTTGGGTGAAAACCTTTCTGAGCCTCCCAAGGCAGATGGTAGGGGTGAAAACCTCATTGAGGCGCCCCTACTGTCTTTCTGAAAATTTTTGAATAACAAAAGACCCTTGGGTGAAAACCTCTCTGAGGCGCTCAAGGCAGATGGTAGGGGTGAAAACCTCACTGAGGCGCCCCTGCTGTCTTCTAAAAAAAAAAAAGAAGAAGAAAGAAAAAACAAAAAAATAAAAAGAAAATAGAAAAGAAGGAAGCAGAAACAGGAAAACAGGCTCAAGATTTGACAATTCATGCAAGTTGCAGGTATTCCATGCAAAAAAGGAGGTCTCTCAACTCAAGGACAAGGGTCCCTGCTATGCTACTAGGTGACCTCACCAGCACTCCACCCAGAAACACTCCTCTCTTCCAAGGTCTGGGCACAATTTGATCACAGTTTAGCCTTCTACACGAAGCTACAGGATTTTCTACAGGAAGTTCTGTATTTCTATAGGAAACTTCCTGTAGAATCTTTGGACGACCCAGGACCAACTGTGTGGAAGAATTTGAAGCCCGAAGTCCAATAAGGAGGCATGCAACCAATGTTTTTCTCCATCACCCACTACTGTCGCCTCCTTCTACCACCCTTGCTGCCATACAATGGAAATACCTGCACAGTCAAATCAAAACATTGGATTCTTAGCGGAAACAATTCTCAATTGGAATAAAGTATGCAGAGGCCCAATGTGCTACTTATCAAAGAAATCCAAGGACCCTGTAACCGTGACCGTGATTCCACTGTTTCGGCATGCAACCTAGGAGGAAAAACGGCTAGAGGATATCCTACAGGAATCCTGTAGCAGTTGATCCAGCTAGAGCATACACCATGAAGGCACCTGCAACTCATAAAGCTGGCGCATGCACCATCCACAGCCAGGCAACCGGTCTCGCAACCAGCAGCAGTCGGCAAGAAGGAACTCCCGTGCCTGTGCATGAAGCAGCAGCAAGCGGATCCGTTACCCTCGTCCTGAAGCATGAAAATAATGTCGCGGCCACACAGGTAAGTGCCTCACCCTTTTTCGTCAAATTACATGAACAATGCTCTAAAATGTGTGCGAGTATGGAAATGAATGGGTTGAGCCAGTCGAGTAGCCATTCAACTGGCCACCACGACCAGTCTGATGGTCTCATCCGATTCGGAAAGCGTTGGTTGTGTCAAATAAGACAGGAAATGGAAACGTGGGAAGCGTCCAGTCGGGGAGAAGCGGCGATCTAACAGAAATGGCAGCGGTAGATATGCAGGGAATGATTCGGCGGTCAGGCAGACTTACAGTGGAATGATAACAGGTGACGTCGTCCAACGGTCCGGCAGGGATAACTCACCCCCGCGCCATGAGTTCTGCAGGGATTCAAATCCACCGGCTAGATCGCGTATGGCACTCCACTCATTTATCCTCAACCACTTTGCAGTCGAGTAAGCATCCGAAATTTCCTGAAGACTGTTACTCTGAGTCCTCGGCCTGTTCAAACGTCCGGTGGTTGCACAGAAGGCCCAAAACCACTGACGCGCTCTCCAGAACCCGTGCACGACTTCTATAGGAAGCTCACCGCAACAGAGGAAATTAATCTATTCACGTCAAAGGTGGCAAGTTGGAACGAGGTAAGCCTGAACCTAGTCCTCCCATGCAATTGGTTCGAAGGGTGGCGAAATTGACGTCCTAAAAAAAGTAAAATTACAGTCTGTGCATGAATTTGCAAGCATCATCTTACTTCTGCATGAGAATTATCGTCGTAGTGTATATGCGGGGTTTTCTACAGGGTTCGGTTCATAATTGAGCCACTGTCAAGGCTCACCTGTAGACAGTCGTGAATTCACAAACTGTGTGCATGACAGAGGCGTAATTCTGCGCTCTGTTTAAGGAAATCCCAAAGGTCCATCTTTTTATACGTGCCAGCCAGCTCCAGCTAACACAACAAGCTTTCACCATGCCGGGTGGGTTCATTAGGAAAGAGCCGACAGACTCAAAGAAGCTACGAGAAAACCCTGAGGTGGTAGACATGTTTTCTCGTGCATGGTGGATGTCGTTCTGTGACAAGCTTCAAGGTTACGATGATGAGGTGGCAGAGGAATTCCTGCGAGCTTTGAAGCCAAAATCAAAAATGTTGGCCATTGTCAATTTCAGAGGTTTGAACCTCAGACTCACCCCACAGTTCATCAGCAGAGTCACTGATCTCCCGATGGGGGTACCATGGGATAAGGAGGAGAGAAAACTGGGCCAGAAGGCTAAGAAGGAGTTCTTTCTGCTGGAGGAGCAATTCTCAGAGGACAAGAACGGAGTTCGAAGAGCCAGCCTACAGCCGCTCTAGAGTGAGGTCAGCCTCCAAATTATGAAGTATATCACGTGCGAGGGGCGATTCAACATCATGTATGGATACCATTTCCGACTGCTCACAGAACTTAGGCACCAAATGGACCTACCCTCAGAAAACAAGTTGAGTATTCCTTACTTCCTCCTGCAGTCCATGACTGAATGTGCAACCAAGTTACGAAAGGGAACGCTAGACCAGGTAGCCCATCATGGGCTCATTAAGCTCCTCGTGGAGGATGCACTCCACACATACACCGTCCCTCTCTCGTGGGAAGCCTTTCGAAACTTGACTAAGGATGATGACATCAAAATTTTGGCCGAGGAGCTCACCTCCTCCAGCAGCGAGGAGAAGGAACCAATTCAAACAGAGAAGAAAGGAAAAGGCCAAGAAACCATGGCCAAAGCACCAAAGAAAGAACACAAGGGGAAACAAGAGAAACACCAGGCTGCCAAAACAGAGGATGACGAACCCACATTAACAACCAGGGAGAAAAGATTACAGAGCAGGGTGGAAAGGACTGGAGAAGTCCACGTCAGTGAAGGCACCTCTAAGGCAGCCTCAGCAAAGTCAAAAGACAAAGCACCCTCAACCAAGCAGGGCAAAACGGTGCCACCTGTTTCTACAGGAAAATAAAAAACGGCTTCTACAGGAAGCCAGAAATCAGCCGCTACAGGGATTTCTACAGGAAGTCCTGAGAAAGGAACACAGAAGGGTAAGACGGCCGAAATCCTTGCTAGGGAGGCAGTAGCTGTGCTGGCCACCCTAAGTACCCCTCCCAAGCCAAAGGAAAAATGAAAGAGGGAGACCCCTCTGTATTTCAAAGCAAGGAGAAGTGTAAGAATCAAAACAGGGAGGCCCCAACCTCCATCCAGCGACCTAATTACCATAGAAGACACCCCTACCTCACCAAGGGAGAGGTCCCCCTCAAAAATATCAGTCACTTATGAGCGGGGGAGCCCGAAGACAACTGCCTGGAAGGAGAGGATGGAAAGGTTGGCTTCAAAAACCCCTCTACAGGATGCTAAGGCCGTTCTACAGGAAACATTGGTCAGGCTCAAGGAGACCGAAAGAATGGAGGGAGAGGCAGCCACATCACCACCAAGGGAAGACGGAGTAGAGCCATGGAGGGAAGAAGAGGTAGAGCATATTTCGGAACCTAGTCCCCAGCCAAGCTTGAGCTCGTATTATAACTTTTTGGAGGCTGGAAAAATTATTCCACAGAAATTCACAGTGCCGCTTTTCTTTGCGTTGGAGGAAGAAAGAGTGAGAACCCACACGTGGATGAGGGTAGCTAAATCTAAAGGAGTGGCAGATATAGGCCCCTTGGAGGAACAACTCAAGGAGGCACGAAGAGAATTAGCTATGGCCAAACATGTGGGAAACTGCCAGCGGGTATTCCTACAGGAAGAGAATGAGAAACTCAAACTGCAGCTACATGAACAGAGGAAATAAAGGGGCACAACATCAGAGGACACTACAACAGAACCTCAAGGCAAAGAAGGACTGCAAGTTGGTCTTGGGGAGCTAAACCAACATCTACAGGAAAGGGAATTGCAAGCACAAATCGAGATACAAGCTCTCAAACAGCAGTTGCAACAAAAAGAGGCACAACTGGCCTGCATGGCCAGTTGGGCCATGGATGCTCTACAATGTAGACAACCGGCCAAATCTTATGGCCTATACCTACGGGACCAGTGGCTGCAATTCCAAATTAATGCATTAGCACAGAGGGGTATCTCCCAAATCCAAGACCCCCAGCAGTTCACAGAGTTATGCAATAGCAGTTCATCAGAGGACAAGGCCAAGCTATCGAAGTTCTATCTCCATAATTTGGCCCTTCCTAATGTGACTTCATGGGATCCTAACACAGTCGTGGGAGATATGCAGTTGATGGCATTTGCCTCATGGTTGAACCATGAAGAAAAGAGAGCAGCAGAGGTCAAAGAGGTCATGAACCAAGAGTTACATGAGCCACTGCTGATTAGAGCAGAGCCAGGGGACCCCACTGCATTGATATCAACCCACCAACACTTAGCAACTGACTCTCAAGCCTTATTGAAATACATGGATCAGCAGGCTGAGGCTATAGCACATTTTGAAGATATGGAGCGACTATTAGGGGACAATTGCGTCCATGCTTGCACCCGCCGGTGGAACACATTGTCCCACA
This sequence comes from Pinus tabuliformis, assembly GCA_031772625.1. Taxonomy (NCBI): domain Eukaryota; kingdom Viridiplantae; phylum Streptophyta; class Pinopsida; order Pinales; family Pinaceae; genus Pinus; species Pinus tabuliformis. Next base: position 791,717,073 of record CM062815.1, on the reverse strand, counting down.
GCCTCAAAATCAGGGAATATCACACCCCAACGCGAATGAGGGAAGCTCTAGTACAGGTGCCCCTCTACAAGAAGTCCATACAGAACCTCCAAGCCAGCTGGATTGGCCTCAAGCTAAGCCCACCTTTGCTTTTAGGATTGATGGAAGGCAGAATAGAGAAAGAAGAGCATAAGTAGTGAGAAGAGGTGGAAAGGAAGGCTGGGTTCCATGTCAGTGGGGAGGATACTACTTCAGAAGCCTGGGATGTGAGAGTGGCGGTGAAAGCAATGAAGGACGAGGAGCTGGATTAGTTGCTCAGGGATGAGCAATCATTTTAGCTGGGGGGTGATGATGAGCCCCAAATTTGGTAACATTTTGGACTCATTTGGCCTAACTACCCTTGCTCAATCCTTCATTTTTCATAACTTATGCATCATTTTTTAGTATGTTTATGTCATTTGTATGAATAAGGGTAGTCACTATTCCTAGGTGGCTAACACGTGCTCATTTCAGGATTTTTTGACACATGTTGGAGCAAAACCGAGCAGACAAGGGCTAGGAGACAGCCAAGCTGGGGTTGAGGATTCGTAGGGGGGTTGTCCACGACATTAAATAGCCTTCCTCGGGATCTTCACCCCCAACTCCGAGCTCCAAAAGCCACCAAAACCGGATCTAGAAGACAGCCAAGCAGATTTTGTGGAAGCAACTGTTCACTCCCAGTTTGGTCAGCCAAGTCCCATAGATTTAGGAGGCCATCTTGGGCCTCGTGATGTATAAATGATAAGGCTTCAGTCTTCGAAAAGGACTTTTGGAAAAACTTTTGCACCTTCTGCACTACAAGCTACCAGCTCTGTTTTGTTCTTTTGTAGCCATTATTGGCATGACTCTTGACTTATGATTATTATTTTTTAATGGGAAGCAGTCAGATTTGATCTCAGCTCTGAGTTTCTAGAGGAGCCATACTCTCAGGGTTGGGCCCAACCTGAGAGCCTAGGGCCTCCTTCTTTGTATTGATATCTTTCCTTTCAGCATTACGATTTTCCTCGTATGCATTTGAAACACAGTTTGTTGAGTTAGATTTCGTTGTGTGGTTAAGTAGGTCATTGTTCAAAATAGAGTTGTTTCAGATGTCTAGAATAGAGTAATGAGATAAGAATTGATAAAAGCTCCAGAAAAGGGTTGCCTACACTCTCATTTTCACCTCTTCCTAGGGGCTAGAATTGCAGACAGTGCTGCCCAACAAAAACACTAGTTTTCTTACCCATGCAATCTTTGGTGAAGTGTTTTCATTTGTAGGAGTTATTCATGCGTTCAGACCTCTTGGAATGTTTCTTTGCTTCAGTACTGTACATGGTTCTCTTTAGAAATAACGTTGTTGTTCATTGGTTTCATTAACAGTTAGGATAGATTAGTTAATATTTTGATTGTGTGCGGGACGTGGTTGATTTGGTTAAGTATACACTGTGCAGTGCATCTCCATCACTCTCTTGTCCATCTAAGCTCTGTCCAGGCCAACTGCTCATCTCCAAGTTAGATCCCTCGTCTCACAACTACTCTTTTGCCCACGTCACCCTACCTTCTTGTCCTTCCATTGCCTCAGTCCTCTTTAAGACAAGCTAGCTTTCTACACCCTCTCATCACTTCATCCCTCTGTCACTAAGTCATTGCAGACACCTATCCTACCTCCCTATCCATTCATGCATCCTCTTTCACTCACCCAGCATCCAAAATCCATTCGTAGAACATCCTGTAGAAAAATCTGAACATCCTGTAGAAATTCTGAAACATCCTGTAGAACCCCTATAGACTTCCTGTAGAAGCTCACGAATGAGGTTTCTCGATAGCCAAACTCTGTGAAACTCTCTGGAAGGGTGTTAGGGACTCTTTAGACCCTCTTTGAACCTTCCCGACCTCTTCCAAGCATTTCTCCTCCTTGATCCACCTCTGCACAGTCAAAAATAGTTAAAAGCACATGCATGATAATTCCAACAACTTAATCAAAAATACAAAAAGATGTTTTCTTCAGTTATAGGTAGTCTAGACACATGTATTTTACCTTCATAGAAGTAATGGCATATCTTTCAGTATTTTGCATGCTCTCCTTTGCGTCAGTAGGACTAGCTGATAGAATTAGGGTTTTCTAGGGTTTGCGTTTCTTTTTGGCTTTTAGTTTCTTTTTGCAAGTAGATTAGCTTCCTTTGAGTTAGCTTTCATCCATCAGTTAAAAAGCTTCTTCTAAGAGCTCATAGAAGTTGGCTTAAGCCCCTAGCTGACTTGTGCCAGCTGACCAAGTGACAGCTACGACAAGAGCTAGTACTTGTGCATACAGCACCGTCGCTTCCAAGTTTGTTACGAACCACAGGGTTGATAAAATTAAAGAAGGGAGTCCCAAGAGTTGTAGCATTATTGCTACAATACTGGAGCCCGCCACCTTAGCTGAACTAATATTTGATCTTTGAGCTTTTGGCCTCTTACTGTCAAAGTGAAATTTTGGTCTTCAACCGACGAAGTGCCTATTAGTGTTTTAGCACAAGAAAAGGCAGAGGAGCATTGACAATTTCATTGTTAGCACATTTTGGCGAACAATTTGGAGAAAAGTATTGACAATCAGCCCATTAGTAAGATTATCAGTTTTCGATGGCTAAAGGATGATAACGGGATTATCAGCGATTTCAAGAAAGGAACCCGAAGACAAAAGTGATGCAACAAAATGCCATTTTTGAAGGAATAACAAAGAACAAATCATAGCAAAGAAAGCAAAAGATCCCTCACTATTTTTGAAGCTATTTTCCATCGACATTTGTAGTGCATTGTTAGATCTAGATATAGTAGGTTTGGAAGATTTTTCATATGCATGTATTTGATAAAATACATTGTTATTTTTATATTTTGTAATTAAGATATGCTAGAAACATATTATAAGTTGCAGTCTTTCCTATGAAGATAGTTTCTGAAGAATGAGAAAGGGTTGGATTTTTTTGACAAAAATTTGATATATTTTGTACACATTTTGACATTAATATCAGCTACTGTAACTAGTGTTATTTTCTCATAAATTCATAGATTATTGTGTGATGGTTTTCCGATTTGTCTCCTAGTAATTTTTAGCTCTTTTGTCTCATAATATTTTCTCATATATCTTCTACATTATGGAAATTAAGTTATTAAATTTGAACTCTGTTTATTAGCTCAGTTTTACTAATGCCAAATTGGTATATGTTTTCCACTTAGATATCTTAAACAAAATTCATTAATTGCTCTATTTTTTGTTTATTTATCCCTACTTGTTTATATAATAGCTAAATTATAAATTTGTTAAGAAATTTGTTTCTACCTTGCCTTTGTATTTTGTTCATATATCCTATAAGCAGTAACTTGTTGTCAAACAAACTCCATGCCCAATAGTTTTTATGTCATTTTCCACACTAATGTTGCTCAAATCGAATTAGATCTAGTCAATGTGTTGAATACATAACCAATCGTTTTGACTAAGTTATAGAAGGGACCCCCCTTCAGATTGAAAGGGCTAGCTCTCAATCCAAAACATTGGTTATAGGTTACCTTATATTTTTCTTCGCATCTAGGGTTTTCTCTAAGAGACAACATAATCTACAAATAAAAAGGATCAGCTTACACTAGAAAATTATATTTCTTAATTGGTCAACATATATCTTCATGAATGAATTTAAGATATAAATTTTATCTCTAAGAATTCCCTTCATAAAAATGCTTTCAATGTTACTTCTCCACAAGACATGAACCACAAAAAATGTCACCATTTTCCAAGGTATCTAGGAGACCATACACCATTTTGTTACTAACTATAAAAAAATAGATAATAAAAATTGAGATGGCCATAACTTTGGTGCTAAATTAAACAATTGTCCTATCTACTACTAGCCATTAAAGCATATTCTTGAACTATATTAGTAATCACCAATGCAAATAACCCATGTTGTTCAACACTAATAATATCTAATTTCTTGCAATCTTTACTAATAATATGCAACCTATTATTGTTAATGATCACATTAATGTGAGGATTATGCTTCGAATTTTAACTAATGGAAAGAATATTTCTATCTGGTCCATGGATAAATAATACATTAAGGAACATCATCCATTTATGTGGCATCTATATATACCCATTTCCTTTTCCAACAATTTTATACTCTTCCTTGCCACCAAGAATCACAAAATCTAAACCTTTCTTGTCAACTTGAAAATTAATATTTCAATGTATTTACTTGATGAAATGATAAGAATCACTATAATCTATATACTAATCACTCTTAGTCACGTAGTCCTAATTATACCTAGCACAAATACACAACACTCACCCTCTTCATTATTTTCAACCACATTGTCCTACTTCCAATCAATTTGACTAGCCCCCAACATGTGCTTTTGTCGCAAAATTTCTTTCAACAAAATTTTCTTTTATGACCAAGCTTTCCACAATACAAGCATTTAAAATTACTTTTTAATTTTAAATTATATGAACTAGTTTATTTTCTACATTCTTATTTACCATATGTAGCCTTATTACACTTCAAGTTTCCTTTGAAATTCACTACTAATCCTACCTATAAAGGTTCTTGGCCACCATTATTTCTGCAATTCTTCCTCCACGTATCTCTTTGTAGAAACTAAATTCTAAGATGATCAAACTTTATCTCATCAATTGAAGTAATCTCTGAGATAAAATGAAGAGGATAAGCTCTCCAAAGTTATGATAACAAGATTTTCCTTCTCCATCTACCTATTGGTAGCCTTTATCTAGTCTCTAAGAGATTTATCTTTAGCAAACGATATTGAAGAGGATTGTGTTCTTCCATATTAATATAAAACAGAAAATTATTCAAGGAAAATTCTGTACCTTTAACAAATGTTTCATGCAAATTATAAATATTCTACTAAATGGTGAATGCATTTTTGCAAGCTTGAACCTCAAGAAGCATATCATTTGTGACAAAAATGTAATGAGCATTACAACCTTTCTATTACTGACAACATACTTTTCTTGGGAATCTTTGTGAGTTTCATTCCTCACTTTGTTTCCAAGAATCAACTTGTACAAATATATGTACTCAATGATAGAAATCATTCATTGTTTCCATGATTTAAAATTTTGACCATTAAAATTTGATTTCCTTTGAGCATAATATTAGAAAATCAGCAATGATATTAAACCAACCTTGAAAAAAATGATCCATAGAAGACCAAAAAAGAAGATAGATTTCTATTCTAAACATATGACCATACATATAAAAGATAAGAACCTATACAATTATGACAAAGAAATAAATATATATGTGAAAATATATGTACAATATTATCCAAAAAAAATGTATTGTATTGTTAGAAATTGGATGGCTAATATGTAAACTACCATGGATATTCCATTACAATATTTCATCACAACAAATTTTGTATTGTGTTGAAATCCTTTATTATGCAAACTTATTTACTTAGATCACATATTTATTATCACTAGCTTATTTCTCAAATTTATGAAAATAGTTAAAATATCAAATGAATTAGCATGGAAATTATCAAACCATCCACACAAATGAACACAGGGTATATCCTTAGAAACTAGAAATGGAAGAAAACCCAACTAGAAGATGTCTAAGATTTTCTCTCTTTTTTTTAAGTTATGAAACTGTAAATACAAGGAAAGGGACATTCACTATTGGAGTTTCCTTTAGCAATGTGGCATAAATGGTTGTTTTAGAATCGTCTTCCTCTTTTGTTATGTTGTCAAATCCCATTAATAGATTATGTACTACTACAGGGCATGTATACTACTAAACGAATGGAGCCCTATTTCATCCTAGTGTCCTAGTATTTAACGTAGTATGATAGTTTTATATGGTTAAGTTTTTTGCATGCTTTAACCCTTAATTAGTGTTGGGATTCAAGATATTCTAGAAAATTCTTGAAATTACACATGTGACTAGCCCCACAATTGAATAATGGGGCTAACATGGTATCCACTTGATACCATGATGGTCAACAAGGTAGGTCAACTTGTGGGAGGTTTAACGTATGCAAATGAACTTTGATTGTGGTGATTTTTGCACCATTGGAAAAGTATTAATGTGTATAAGAACACCAATTTCTCGTGAGCTATGATAGAAATGTTTTGACCCCAAAAGGTGTCATTTGATGCCTCAAAATGGATCTAGAAGGTTTTACACCCCCAATTTCCAAATTGGGACCTCCCTTTAAAATGGGTCTTGTAAGCTAATTCCCCCAAAATTTCCATCCAAAAGGTGTCAAGATAATGACCAATTATATAAAAATCCATTTTGGATTAATGATGGAAAACCTAGCTAATTAAGAGTCTAGAAATTTGTACGGATAATAAAAAACTATAAAAAAAATATGTATAGTGGCTAAAAATTCATATAACAACTACAATTCTATAGGGTGTATATGATGACTTTTCCAAATTCATGTGGTGATTATTAATTAAAATCATATGATAGTTCTACAAATTCACATAATTGTTGAGAAGATTCATATGATGGCACTTTTTAAAATATATATAACAATTTAAATCAATATAATCCAAAAAGTAAACATTTATATGACCTAGAAATCATATGGTCTACAAATTCCAATCTTGCAGTTCCTTGGACCATCACTAGACATGTTAGCTTCTAGGAGCTACACTCATTTTCATCCATGATTTCTTCACAACTAGGATTTGTCACCTTATCAAGAAATGGACTATCAAAAGAAAAACATAACCATGTATTTTCTCATTTCATATGGAAGAAGGAAATATTATGCAATATCTTTCCTTTTACTTATGCAAACTCATGTACCTTTTATTTAAAAAAACTGCTACTAATTAAGAATGACAATAACATTAATTACACTAACACATATTACATATTCCTCCAAAATTCCACTCGTTAAATGATAATAATATGATTCATGTTAAAATTGGCTTAAGATCTGGGAGGGATTCTACTCATAATACAATGAAGAGTAATGAACATGAGTTGGTAGATTGTTCGATAATGTGGACAGTGATAGAGAAACTTGAAAAAAGTGGCCATCTCCACTTAATTGTTGAATAAGAGTGTTTAATCCCTTGAGAGGTGGTAATAAAGGCCCTTGATTATGAGATTCAAAATAAAAAGAAAGATATTTTCTCACTCCTATGCATTAGCAATGTTGGCGGGAAGAGTTATGTTGAAGACTCAATTAGGGATTTACCTTAATTGAGATTATGTTGTCTGAAGTTGTAGAAATTTGAAAAAGGAATAAACCAAAGTGTAGATTCTTTTGAAATTCATTTTAAATATCATCATTTAGGTCAAAACGATTGTGTTGGAGAGCATTTAAGGAATAAAATCTTGTGCTATCCCCAATTGGAGTGAAAAGATGGACATGATGAAGATAAAGTCCTACCAAGCTTACCCGAATAAAATCTTATATTGAAAAATATAGAAAAGAAAAATAGTGTCCATTACGTAAGAGGAAAAATCAACTATTATGAAAGATGAAGTGTTTTTACTCCCCCAAATTTTTATATACATGAAATGAATGCTCAAGAGAACTGAATTTTTGCTTAACATGGTAAACTATTTTCATGTTAATTGAAAATAGTTTTGAAGAAGATTTGAAAAATCGTTATCATGGTATTTGTTATTTTATTGGACTTTTCTTTTACTTTCTTATGTTAATAGAAAACCCAAAATTGACGAACATTTGAATTATCTTTTTATGGTATTTGTTATTTTATTGGACTTTTCTTTTACTTTCTCATGTTAGAATGGTTAGAGGAAAGCTTTCATATCCACCAAGTTTATGCATTTGTAATTTGTTCTTATTCTTATTTTTCTAGTTTCCGACCTATGAATATGAGTAGTAATTCTAATATGGACTTACTTTAACTCGTTTTTTAATATTATTATTTATTTAAGTATTTTTATTATTAATACACAGTAAATTATTTTTTATTTTTTATTTTTATGGAAACCACAGTCATTTGTTTTATCTTTTCTCTTTATTTTTTAAATTCTACTTTCTCTTTTTTTGAGACGAAAAAAACATTGGTTTATATTATGTATCAGTGTATATGTTCAATGAGTCATAAGTACACTTAGATTTCATATTTCATATATGCTACTAGTGGGCCAAGAAAAATGATCTATACATATCCTTCCATATTCAAAAAGAGCGTTATCTACATTGTCAAAGTTGTCATAATTGAGATAGTGGCATTCTATCTAAATTAGTTTATGTCTAAAAGAAAAAACATAACCATATATACTTCACATAGATCAAATATGTAGACTCAATAAACAGGAATTATGGGAGGAGAAAAGAGACCTTAGCCAATATTGTCTCTCCCTCCAAATATGTATAATGTTTGGTACCATAATAATCAGCAATCCAATGTTTTGACAATGAGTCTACAACCTGATTCTTCTTGCGGAATATGTGCTGGAAGGTGATCGTTGTGAAGGTACCTCGGAGAAATTTGATCTGGGTGATCCAAGCAGAAAGATGTGGGGGGAAGAAATCTAGGTTTGATGATAGACCATTGATGAGGACTTGTGAGTCCCCATATACAAATAGAGTCTCAATACACAACAGCCTGAAGATACGCAAAAGGACAGAGAGAGCCAATGTTTCCACCCTCATGTTAGTACATGGTCCTCCATTCCAATGAAACATGTATTTGATCCACGAAAAGCCAAACATCGCAGCCACAATTGGAATTCTTGGTAGCACCATCAAAGAAACCCTCTAGAAAATGTATTGCATTTGGATAAAAATTGTGAGATCTATCCTTTATTGTGCCAATGGGAACCCTGACATCATGCAGACTAAGAATAAATTTGTGGATAATGAAATGTGTGTTAGCTAGAATCCCTTCAAAAATAAGTCAGTTTCTAGCATGCCATATTTCCCAGGTGGTGAGAAAAGGAACAACCTTTACCTTTGTGTTGCACTGCATCCACCATAAATAACAATCGATAATGTTTCCAAAGTTCATGTAAGGAAGGTTTAGTGCGATACATATGTCACTCCAGCCACAAGATGCAATTGGACATTCTCAGAACAAATTAAAGTTATTTTCAATAGATGGCCTACATAAGGAGCATCTCCCCAGTCCCATCAATCCCCTCTTGCATAAATTCTCCCATGCAATGTTCTTATTTCTCTATGTTAGCTAGTTAAAAATTATGATTTTAATAGGGATGTCGATTTTCCAGACTTGTGAAAAGCAACAAGGTAGGTGTAGATTATGGAGAAAGTGTATGAGAAACCTGTAATTTTCCACCACCTCGACCATATTTGTACGCAAATATCTTTCCCAGGTGAGAGAGTCCCCAACATTGGATCTACAAAGTCCCGCGAGCCTTAGATTTAGGATAATTCCTCCCACTCAGCTGCATAGATGCCAAATAGTCCCAATGTCTCTGCACATTTCTAGGTTGGAGATCATTTGTTCCATCTACCTACGAATTGTTCTATTATGAAGATGCCTCTTTGGTGAAGGCATTGAATCAAACCCCTTTTCATATTCTGAGTAGTCTCCACTTCCTTGATGTTATCCATCTCGATCAAGATACAGTTCCCTCTTCCAAAAGTCCAGCAAATTCTCTACAAAAATGTGTGTCTGACCTTTTGGAAACATATCCATATGTAGGAACCCATGTTGCTTCCTGTTAGTCCCAATTTAATCCAATATTCTATCCTCCTGTGCTGTAACTACTTTCTTGTAAAAACATCTCTCCATATACATTCTTTGAAGAACCCACACCACACTCATTTAATGATGAGATCCCGTTTAAATAACTTGATGTTTAAGATGCCCAAGCCCCCATGATCTTTGGGAATTGTTATATTATCTCATTTCGTCATGTGGTATTTCTGGATGTCTTCCCTTCTAGACCATATAAATTGTGCCATAAATTGTTTGATCTTATTGATGATAGTCGCCGGAAGAATGTACGTGTGCCTAGTATACCACCAGTTGGTGTAGTTCATCTTGAACCAAAATGTATATGCCCCCGATGACAAGATCCTATGTGCCCAAACACTAATCCACCTCCTGCATTTTTCTATTAGGCACAGATAATATGATACTTTATACTTCTTTGTCTTAATCCGGAACCCCAAGTATGTGAGGCCTTCACATAATGGTTGTATTTGGAAGTTGAATATGCTCCCAATCTCATTAATCTCCATAGGATCTCCTGCAGAGTATAATATAAATGATTTTCCTTGATTTTCCTTAATACTAGAGGCATCCCCAAAACATTGTTATGGAACAATCTCCATTGTGGGCGGGAAATCATTCCAAAAGATAGTATGTCATCCACAAAGAAATTATGAGAGATCTTGATATCTGCCACCATTCCTATACCATTAAAAATACCCCCCCGAAACCTCCCTCTTTAACTTAAGGCTAAGGCAGTCCATCATCAACATGAACAGTAAAGGTGAAAGTGAACAACTCTACCAAAGTCCCCTCCCAACAGTGAATAACTTTGAGGGGTAGCCATTGATCAGTACTGTGAAATGTGTTAATGAGACACATGTCATGATCCATTCTACTATAACACAAGATAGGTCAATCTTAGTAAGAATAAGGCGAAGAAAGGTCGAGTCAACATAGTCATACGCTTTCCAGAGATCCACTTTCATCGTAATTGCCTTCATCATCCTGGTATGAATCTAATGGATTACCTCATGTGCAGTGGAAAAAACATCATGTATCCGTGTATTATGGAGGAAATATGATTGTTCCCTTCAAATGTGGATTAAGAGGGTTCCTTTGATGTGTTCCACAATTATTTTGGAGATTAGCTTGTAAGTAATGTTGCATAGAGAAATGGGCTTGTAGTCAAGAAATGTAGAAGTGGAAGATCCTTTAGGAATCAATGCAAGGAAAGTGGAGTTTATGGCTCTCGTAACACACCCTTGCGGTCGTGATTATTCAATCATGTTTAACAAGTCTGCCCCAACCAAATCAAAGAAATGAAGGAATAATTTGACTATCCACTCATTCAAATCTAGACTCTTATCCTTCACAAATGTTTTCAGTACCTGTAGGATTGCATATGATGTGACCAATTTGTATAGTTCCTCATTCAACTCCTCATTGAACATATGTGAGTAATCATTTGAACTGCGAATCTGATCCTCAATATATTTTCTAGGCCACTTCTGAAAGAAAGTATGGAAGTGATGTACCACTTCACATTGAATCTCCTCAATTGTATATGCTACTGACCCATCCAGTCTTTGACTTTTCCAAATGGTATTCTGATTTTTTCTCTAATTTGCATATAATGAAAATACTTATTTTTTTTGTCGCCTTCTCACAACCAAAGGGATCTTCTCTTTAGCTGCCAGGTTGCTTCTTACACTCCAGTGTTTTCATTGTGTCCCAAATGTTTCCAAAAGTATTACCCCTATCCACCAAATTGCAAAGTTTCTCAATTTCCATCGGTATATCCTTCAATTCCTGAGATGTTGTTCTTTTCTTCTCTATTTCCCACATCCTAACGTCAATTTGTAATTCCTGTCCCAAACCAAACAGGTACAACATCAAGGGTTTTCCAACCTCCCAGGTGTGTTCCCTCCAAAAATTGAAGACTAGTGAAATGAACTCCACATCCTCTAACTAGATTCTATTAAATTTTAATGGAATGCCTAATTGAGGTGCTCCAGTATCCACTGTAATACAATTGGCACGTGGTAAAAGATCGAAGATTTTTCTACCTATGATCGCATACAACCCAAACTCTCTAGCAGGTTTTCATGTACAAAGAACTGATCCAGTCTTTTACCAATGTGATCGTCACCCACACGACCATTGTGCTAGGTAGGAGTCAGGGTGAGGGGTCCGATATCCAGTAAATGAATGGACTCAAAGAGTTGACAAAGATGGTTAGCAAGCGGATCCCCCTACATCTGACACCCGAGCATTAATCTCCATATAAGATTGCATTGAAGTCGCCTTCTAGAATTAGAGACCCAATTTTAAGTATATCACAGTCACCCATGTGCTTCTAGAAGGTATATCTATCGTTATATGGGACATATAAATTGAGGAAGTGTAGTGTAGATGCATGAACTGGAATAGAACAGAATAATACCCCCGCAAAATTTATAAGCAGTCATAGTGGCCCATATGGGATCCCAAAGTGCAGCCATACCACCAGATAGATCAAAATAATTTATGACAACCATATGGCAATCCGAGAAAGTTTTGTACAAATATTTATAAACTTTATCAACAGCATTCATCGTCTCCTATAAAAGAACCAGAAAAGGGTGAGTAGTATTGAAAATTTGTTTGAGGGAAAGGAGTTTGGAGTGGTTCCCCAGTCCACACAAGTTTAGTGAGAGGCAATTCATCACATAGACATAGCATCGGGCGAGGTTTCTCTAAGGGTTCAAGTGAATGTAGAGCTGATAGGAATGTCATGAAGCCCATCAAAATCCTGAAGATTAGGGATCCGAGGTCAGTGTTTCCCTTTTTTCGAATACTAATATTACAAGAAGAATTAGGGATGAAATAGATAGGGGTGGAGCGAGAGGGGCCCTTATGGACATACAATGGTGCCAAGTTAAGAGCCAAATTGACCATGAGAAAATCCAGACCGCTACCTACAAAATTGTGTGAGGAAAGGGTTAGCCAATTGTTGGCTAGTTGAATTGTTTAAGAATTAAACATTCAAGTACCACATTAACTGTCGACCAGGGAAAGTCTTTTTATTTCAAAGGCACTGCGTACTGTATGTACTTAAAGTATAAAAGCATCGAAAGCTGTAGTATACGTAATTCTTACGCTATGTCATTACAGTACTTGTTAAAATGAAAGCAATTAATTAAAACTACGAATCTGGAAAGCAAAATAATGGACGCTCTGTTGGCAGAGGATCAGGACCCTATCCTCCAGATGGGGACGTTCAGCACCTGCCCCTGTAATCAGAATTACTGATGCACACTGCACTCTCATTCACCGGTGAGAAACAAACTCAAAGATCAATGAAACAGAGTACTAGTAAAACAAAGAATACCAGAGGTAATGCTATCAAATCCAAACAGAGTACCAAAAAGAAATTACTGCACACTTACACACTTGACAGGAAAGTAAATGGGTGAATCTTGTGAGGAAGGTGGGCCCAGTCCCTCTCACAAGATTCCCCAGGAAAACGAAGACGGAATTAAGTGCTCAAAACAGTTTTATAATCATCTGCCAAAAAGATTAAATACAAATAGAGTTCAGACGTGCTGATGTTCTCAGAATCTCGATTACAGACTGACCATAGACACCGACTAACTCCCTTTTCCTGTAGATGTCTCCTCTTTTTAGAGGAGACATCTATTACAATAGAATATTACAACCTATTCAGTTAACCCATTTTGTCAAAAATAAGCAATTCAGAGTGTTGTTACAACAGTATGATAATACATTCTTTTCTTGAGCTGTGGCTGTTACACGTCGGGTAACTGACTTTGACTGTCTTCTCGGGATCTTCATATTCCTTCGCCATTTCCCAATGCTGTTTATGTTGACCGTGTTCTTCTTTCTTTAGACTTCCGCTTGATTATGCCACGTCACGATTCTCTAGATAGCTGCCATCTGTTGTTCGTGGCTGTTACAAAATAGCTTGCTTTAGATAATTGTTGTTGCTGGTGTTGCAGCAACTGCGTAGTTGTTGTTTCTGGTGTTGCAGCAACTGCGTAGTTGTTGTTTCTGGTGTTGCAGCAACTGCGTAGTTGCTGTTTCTGGTGTTACAGCAACTATTCATTATGACTCCTGCAAGCTTAAGACAACTATTTGACAATTTAGTCAGCGTTTTCCAAGGATAAGTATAAAGATATTCACGAATATGAAATAAACAATTAAACATAGACATGCGGAAGGTTACTTCATACCTTGGGGTTAATATGTCATTATAAAATAAAATCTTTCACTTATGACTGCAAAAGGGTAGTTATACGGCAAAAGATAAGGTCAAAAATAGGTCAATTGTGAGTCCCAACATCCCCCCCAACTGAAGAGATTGCATGTCCCCATGCAATGTCTACTCTGAGTCTGAGTCGGAGAACTGGGACGAACAATGGAGATTACTAAGACAATAGTTGTAGGGAGTAACATCAAACTTGTCTCTGAAACCACAAACAGTTCGCATCTGTTTCCATACTGCTGCCTCTTCTCTGTTAGAAAGTCCAAACTGACCCTTATACTGATCACCCGGCAACCATAAAAGTGGGAACTTGAATTTGTAACCTATCCAGTTCTCTGCACAAATTTGCATGCTTTCAACATACCGAGGTACCCTTGATAATGCTACTTGCAGATTTGATGGGTTATACGGGTGATATTCTTTCCTTTCTGCGGGGCAGTTATCCCAAAATAGTTTATTTTCTTTCACAGCCAATGATGCTTTGGTTTTTATATACTGCTGACAGTCTATTAGGACCTCTGTTCGCAGTCTCATAACATGATCCTTCATCTTATCATTTTCTATCATTTTTAAATGTTGCAAAATGAAAGTGGCAGCGTTCTGTGGTTCAGCCCGAATCCACAAAAGGCAATTCTGTTCGTTCTGGACGCCTGAGACATGGGCATTTTGCCAGGTGAGCTGATTTGCCAAAAAGGAAATGAAAGCTCTCAATTGTATGTCACCTGCTACAGGTGTCATATTAATGTTTCTTTCTTCAGACACAGCCTCATTATGGAGGTATAATTCACATAGCAGGTTTTGGTCACTTTTGGGTGCTTCTGCAAAAGTTTTCATAAACTGATCTGCTGTGACCACTTGATAAGACCTCCCCTCCTTGATGGCCTTCAGCTGAATAAATGCAAGCCTTTCCTTTAAGAATGTGGCATAGTTGAAGGAGGGTTTCCTTGCGGCGAGCATCCTTTGGCATAACTCAAACATCAGGGACATCCTGTGTTTCAGCTCCTTAATTTCTTTATACTGGGCCCTGCACTGTTCCAGTGCTTCCCAGTTCCTATAGGCATGATCAAACCAGGTCCCTTTCTGTTGTTCAAATGCTTTCCCTTGGGATTGATGATATTCTCTCCACCATATGCGTTTCACTTCCAGAAAGCTTTCTGTTTCTACACATGCATCTCTAACAGTGGGAGGCTCTGTTTGCATACAGGCGTCAACCAAAATCGTCTGTTCTGTTGAAGTGGGCTGGGATGATCCAGCATCTTTTTCTTCATCTTCCACCAGAACTTCTTCCTCCTGCTGGGGTAATTCATTGTTCTCCAGATTGATTTTGGTGGTCCGGGGTGAATCTGTCTCTTTTTCTTCTTCTGCTCCTTGCTTCAATTCTTCCTTATTTTCTTCTGAGACTGTTTGCTCTTTTTCCATAGTAGTCTGGGTAGGCCGGGGTGAATCTGTATCTTCTTCCTTTTCCATAATAATCTGGGTAGGCCGGGGTGAATCTGTATCTTCTTCCTTTTCCTCCTGCATAGCATCGGGAAGCTCCTTTGTTTGTTCTTGTGCAGCCTCTGAGGAACTTACTGGTTCTTGTGTGTCAGTAAGTTCTTGATCTTGTACAGCTTCAGGTGGACTTACTGGTTCTTGTGTGTCAGTAAGTTCCTGTTCTTGGTCTTGCATGTTCTCTGGATGACCTGTTGGTTCTTGTGTATCAACAGGTCTCACCGACTGCATTTCTTCTAAGGATCCTGTTGGTTCTTGTGTAACAACAGGGTTCTCTTTCTGCACTTCCTCTGAAGCTGGTTCTTCTATCTGCACATGCTCTGAAACTCCTGTTGGTTCTTGTGTGTCAACAGGGTTCTCTTTCTGTACTTCCTCTGAAACTGGTTCTTGCACTAACCTATACCCTGCCTGAGCATATATCTCACCACAACTTGTACACAGATATTCGATATCTTTGCTTTTCTCTGCTGCCGAGGCTGCTCTTGCTAAAACATGCAGACTGAATTCTTCTTGATATGCTTCCTTGATTCTTATTATCTCTTCCTGGTAATCCTGAATCTGAGCTTTCAGAAACTTGATTTCTTCTTGCAGGGCGGGTATAGTAGGCTGATCCTGTGAGACAGTAGATTCCAGTGGAGGCAGAGGTTCTGCTACGTCAATTTGGTCAATATTTCCCACAGGTGGTTCTTGTGTGTCACCTGGGGTAGTGGCTGGTTCTTGTGTTGCAGCCACTTGCTCACTATCATTCTGGGTGTCGACAGCTGGTTCTTGTGTATCAGCTGTCTTAAGATATGATGCCACGAAGCTATGAACGCTCTGCATCTCAGCCTCTGTGGGTGAGGGAGAAGGGTTTCGAGAAGTGGCTGGAGTACGGGGTTTTAAAACAATGGATGGTGGGCTGGAGGGATCAGGGGAGCCAACTACTGTCGATTTTCATTTCGGTAAAAAGGCAGGGAATTGAGGTGTTTTTCTCTTCCTGCTAGCTCTTGTGACCGGAACAGTAGTTGGGGTGGTGGGTCCTTTGGTTGAAACCCTTGTTCTTCTTCTTTTTACTGGGGTTTTCTTTGCCTGCTGCAATTTTCGTTTAAGCTGCGTAATTGGGATATTATCTTCAGAATCATCAGTGGAGATACTGAGTATGGGGGCGGGAGAATTGGTTCTTTTGGGCGACACAGTTAATTCCACTGCTTCTTGTTCATTTTCTGTAACATGCAGAGGTATTTGCTGGGGTTGTTCCGGGATATGCTCTGTCTGCTGAGGGTTTTCCGAAGGGGTTTGCTCAGGGGTGTCGTCCGTTTGTTGAGGAGGCTCCTGGTCTTGCTGAGGTATATCCTCAGCTTGACGAGGAGTTTCCTCTTCTTGATGAGGACTACCCTGCACAGGCTGTGGACTTCTTTCCTCCGGATGGGGATTAATGGGGGGTGGAGGGATGTTCAGAGGAAGAGCTCTGTTAATCAGCAGTTGAACTAGGCGATGGTGTTTTAGGGAGAGGGATGGATTCTTCGCTTTCATAGCATATCGTGCCATATTTTTAAGACAACCCAGCAAATAATATGGCATGTTCAATAATTGACCATTTCTTAAGTGATTTAACAGAACGAAGTCGTGCTGGTAGATTATCTGGTAACGACCTTCGCATGTTAAATACTTCTTGACGAATTCGGCGACTCTTGGGCATGGTTGAGGTAGCGACCGCAATGCTACACCTCTGCCCTTGGTTTCTACTTCCTCGCCCGGACGGAGAAAGTCTTGCTGCGCGTTCAGAATCAAGTGCTTCCTGCTGAACCATCTCGTACCAGTGGTTGGGAGTCCGGTGACTTCGGCTATGAATTCTTCCGTAACCGGAACTTGAATTCCTTGGACGACAGAGAATCCTTCTGTCAAATTGCATGTGAATTCCAGGACTTGTTGCTCGTCAAAGTCCGGAAGTCGCCTGAAATATTCTATCCATCCAGCTTGCAAGAAAATTTGGTAAATTTCTGGAAAAAGCTCCAGAACTGCTGTCGTGCCTGGTTCATGAGTGATAAGGGTTCCTCCCATGGCTATTGTTTCAGTAAATCTTCAGAATTCAGAGCCGAGCTACCGATTTTAACTCAGAGTATACATCACAATTGGTAACATGCTGTAGTTTTTACATACAACCGGGAGAATGAAGGGTGGCATTGGTTGGCGTGGTTATTCATTATGGAAATTGCTTTGGTAACCCTCCCCCTTTTCCTCCGTGTGAATGATATGATTGGGGAATGCAATCATTTGATGGTCCTATCACCCTTTTTCCGCTTATCTATTATTTAATGCTTACTCATAAACGTGCGTACCTTCGTCCTTTACCTTTTTGGATCGCTGCGTCAAAAAGTCTTTTCTCGTCTGCTGTCAAATTATAATCATTACCGCGGATCTGAAAGCACGGGAATATGATAATGACGGGAAGTGACGGTGAGGTTCTGTAATCATCACAAAAGGTGATATGTTTCGTGTGGAAAGGATATTTCGGATCAGGAAGCACTGTCGTGGCACCGAGATTGGTGTTGCAGCCACAGAGAATTACCGTTGGGCAACCGGGATTAGGGGGAAACATTTGTAAGACGGGGAATGTGCTGGAATAATGGAACTAGTGTTACAGCAACAGGAATAATGTTGGGACAACGGGAAGTGGTGTTGCAGAAACGGGAAGTGGTGTTGCAGCAACAGGGAATGGTGTTGCAGCAACAGGAAATGGTGTTGCAGCAACAGGAAATGGTGTTGCAGCAACAGGAATTGGTGTTGCAGCAACCGGAAATGGTGTTGCAGCAACTGGAAATGGTGTTGCAGCAACAAGAATTGGTGTTGCAGCAACCGGAAATGGTGTTGCAGCAACAGGAATTCGGAGTCCGCCCTGTAGTTTCTTTTGAAGCCTTGCTCTCAACTACTTCCCACGTTCCATCTGCAAAATCTGGAAATATAATATTGCAATTCTTGGCAGGAATTATTAGTTCCTAAAAATGTCTAATCCTAATAATTACATAAATAATAGAAATTCAAGTGTTCTGAGGGACGAGAAGTTCCCCTGGAAAAGAATACTGTTTTATTGCCATGCAAGTAGCTTTAAAGTCCTCTTTGGAAACTGGCCGCTGATACAACCGAAGTCGGTAGCCATTCACCAACAGTGGTGTTCTGCTTCCATCGATTGTTACTAGTCTAACTGTTCCATTTTGGAAAACAGTATCCACTTCATACGGTCCCAGCCATCTTGTTCTCAGCTTCCCTTGAAAGTTCTCGAAACGTGAGTCGTAAAGAAGAGCCCAGTCACCTTTCTGGAACTGCTTTTGCTTAATGGTTCTGTCATGCCATCTGCTCCTTTGTTGTTGTATCATAGTTGTTTGGTGGACGGCATCCAGTCTTTTCTCGTCCAGTTCCTGCAACTGCTGCAACCTGGCTGTCTGTGCATCAGTTAAATCAAGGTTAACAGCTAAGGCAGTTCTTAAGGTTTTAATTTCAAATTCTACAGGAAAAATAGCATTCTTTCCAAAAACCAATTCATAGGGTGAAAATCCTGTTGTGTTTCTCCAGGTGGTTCTGTAGGCCCAAAGAGCCTCGGGCAAACGCTGAAACCAGTCCCTTCTATTCTCCTTTATTGTTTTTGTTAAGATAGCTTCTATGACCTTGTTTGTGCTTTCCACCTGCCCATTTGCTTGGGGGTGGTAAGGTGTGGTCATCTTATGTTTGATATGATATTTCTGAAGCGTATCTTTGAAACCGTGGGAATTAAAAGGAGGTCCTCCATCAGTGACTAATTCTCTGGGTAGTCCAAATCTAACGAAGATTTCTTCAAATAGGAATGTTAATACTACTTCTTCATTAGCTTTGATGAGTGCTTTGGCCTCTACCCATTTAGTCATGTAATCTGTGCATACTAAAATGTAAACTCTTTGATTGGATGGAGGGTTAATGGGACCTACAAAATCTAATGCCCATTTCTCAAAGGGTTCGAGAGTTACCTGAGGGTTGAGTGGCATTTCATCCCTATGGTTGGGCTGGCCCATTCTTTGGCAGCTGTCACAAGCCTTCACATATTTTTTTGCGTCTTTAAAAAGTGATGGCCAGTAATATCCCATTCTAAGTACCTTGTGAGCTGTTCTTTTATCTGCAAAATGTCCTCCACAAGGACCATCGTGACAAGCTTTCAATATGTCATAAATCTCATCTTCCCCAACGCATCTCCTGATTTCTTGATCTATCCCTGTGTGGAACAGACACCCGCTTATCCAGCTGTACCTAGCACTTTGCTGGATGATCTTTCTTCTTTCCTGCAACTAAATAATTGGCAATGTCTGCATACCAAGGTGAGTGAGCAGATACTGCAAATAGATACTCATCAGGAAAAGAATCATCTACTGGAATATTTTCATTGGTTTTTAAACGAGAAAGAAAATCAGCAACTACGTTTTCTTTTCCTGCCCTATCTACGATTGTGATATCAAATTCCTGTAATAGTAATAACCACCTGGTGACTCGAGCATTAGTAATTGATTTATTCATTAAATACTTGATGGCCGAGTGGTCTGTATGCACAAAGGTAGTATAGCCAGTAATATAATGCCAAAATTTATTAATAGCATAAATAACTGCTAAAAATTCTTTCTCGGTTACTGTATAATTTAACTCAGCTGGTGTCATGTTTTTGCTAATGAAATAGATAGCATAGGGGAGATTGTTTTCTTCCTGACCCAGGACAGCTCCAATTTCCGTGTCTGATGCGTCAGAGGAAATGTGAAAGGGTAATGCCCAATCGGGTCCTCTCAAAATAGGAGCTGTGGACAACTGATGCTTAAGTTTATTGAATGCAGTCTCACAGTCATCAGTCCACTTGAATTCAGCATTTTTCATTAATAACACAAACAAAGGAGAGGCTATTTTAGAGAAATCTTTAATAAATCTTCTGTAATAACCGGCATGTCCTAAAAAACTTCTCACCTCTGTTTGTGTTTTGGGGATAGGAAGGTTCTGAATCACCTGAATCTTAGCTGGGTCGACTTGGATTCCTAAAAATGAAATGAAATGACCTAATACAATGCCCTGGTTCATCATCATGTGACACTTTTCAGTGATCAAAGCGAGGTGTGCTTCAATACACCTCTTGAGTACTTTTTCAAGGTTTTGGAGGGCATCTTCAAAGGTCACTCCATAAGGAGTAAAGTCGTCCATGAATATTTCTAATGAATCGTTTAACATATCAGAAAAGATTCCTATCACCGCTCTCTGAAATGTCGCTGGAGCATTACACAACCCAAATGGCAGTACTCTATAGGCAAAGGTTCCCCATGGGCTGGTAAATGTGGTTTTGTCCTGATCCTGGGGTGCAATCCTGATTTGGTTGTATCCACTAAACCCATCCAAGAACGAGAAGAATTTCTTACCTGCTAAGTTATCCAATACTTGATCAATAAAAGGTAAAGGGAAATGATCTTTTTGCGTTGCTTTATTTAATGATCTATAGTCTACACATACTCGCCATTTCCCATTCTTTTTTGGTACAATTACGAGTGGAGAAACCCACTCGCTGTCAGATATTGGGTATATGAATCTTGCATTTAGAAGTTTTTGGAGTTCCTCCTTCACAATTTCTCTGAGGTTAGGGTTCATTCTTCGTTGGGGTTGGCAGACTGGTCGGGATCCCTCCTTAATGTATATACGATGAGTACATAATTCAGGGGAGATTCCTTTCATGTCTGTGTAGTCCCATGCGAATGCCTCTTTGTTTGCTTGGAGTAACTTTATTACTTTCTGTTTTTCATCCTCAGTCAAATCAGGATTTATATTCAGCGTTTTGCCAGGCTCGATTTCAACTGTTGTGCTCTTGGAAGAGTTGCCTAGTGCTGTTTGGCATAAGTTTTCATCATTCATATTCTGCTGGGATTCCGGTTCTAGGATTGCAGCGAAGTGATTAGATGTTTCTGGGTTAACCGAAGAGGGTTCAGAAATAAAACTACTAATTAGCTCATCTTCGGTGGAGTCTTTAAAGGTCAAAGCTTGTCCAACAGTTAATATGGGTTGGGTCTCCTCATCCTCATAGTCTACCCATATAGAATTATCACTATTAATCATGGGAGTGGCATGGGGATAGAGGGTCAGCTGTTTAGTTTCTTGTCCATTGGAGATGGTCATTGATCCAGATCTACAGCTGATGAAAGCATCTGTTGTAGCCAGCCAAGGTCTCCCTAGAATCAACGGATGACCCCCCAACTTTGTTTTGGTTTGTCAGACCACAAAGTCAACCGGGTAGTTCCATGATTCTACAGAGATTATAAGGTCTTCAATGACCCCTTCAGGTTTGATCGTAGAACGGTCAGCTAGTTCTAAGATAGTAGGAGTTTCCCTGATAAAAATTTTCAGTTGGAGCAATTGAGCTGTTTCGAGAGTCATGATGTTTATTACAGCTCCTAAGTCTACTAAGATTTTAGAGATAAAGGTTTTTCCGACCTGGACTGTTATTATAGGATGACCAGGGTCACCATACTTGACAGGATAATCTTTTTCAGTCATTAAGACAGTTAATTCCCCCATCACATGAACTGTGAGGGGGTCTTTAGCCTTCCTTCCAGGTTTCTTTACACAGATGTCTCTAATAGTTCTAGCGTATATAGGAACATCCCTTAGTGGTTGCAATAATGGGATTTTGACATACAAGTTCTGTAACTCTCCTAACAGATTGAAGGTAGGCTGTTCAGGTACTTTAGTGAGAGTTAGTCTTTCAGGGAATGGTGGGTCTACCATTTGGTCATTATTGTTAGGTGCTGTTTCTACAGTTTCAGTATTATGGTTAGCTGGTTTCTCTTTTCTAGTTTCTTCTTTATCAGAGTCCGTGATATCATCTATAATAGGTTCAACTATTCTCCCTGAGCGGAGATGGATGTCATTACATTGCAGGGGAGGAATAGTCTGACTCTGAATGTCAATAACTTGCAAGGCCTTATTATTCGGATTAGGGTTAGGTTGTACAGGCAGCTGTGGTCTCATTGCCTGATTGTTCGGAGGATTATTAGGTGGTAAGGAAAGAGATTGTTGTTGTTGAGGAAAAGGTATCTGTTGGGCTGCCCAGTTTGGGTTCCATTGATTAAAGTATGGTTGCTGGGGAGCCCAAGGATTCCACATAGTAGGGTCAGGAAAAGGTTGCTGCATAAGTGGAAAGTTCATTGTGTTGAAGGGTGGGTATTGCATTTGATTCATGGGTGGGTAAAAAGGAGAACTATTATTCCAACGATTGAATGTTGTATTAGAGCTCGTACCTTGTCTTTGCGGCCATTGCCTCCTCTGAGTCATTAGATACACCGCTTCAGCTTCTTCTTCAGTTGTTTGCAGTGCTGCTTTGATTCCAGGCAGAGAGGGGCATTGTTGTGTTTCATGATCCTTCTCGCAGATTGTGCATATAGGCATCCTATCCAGTGGGCATTCTTTAAGTGGATGTTTCTCTCTGCATTTTGAACAGAAGATTGCCAGAGCAGCTTCTACTTCTGCCTGTTTCTTCTTAACCTGCAGAGCGTCAATCTGTGAAGCAAAAGAACTTAGCATTTCAGTTTTAAATTCTTCTAATAAGTTACCTATCTCTGCTCTTGTTGCTCCTCCACTAGCTGACTTTTGAACCCTTGAATACACATTATCTCTGCCTTTCGATCTGCCTGCCGCTCCCCTTGAACACCGCATACAGAGCTTAATAATTTCATCAAAGGGTTCTTTAGAAATGTCCCCTTTTCCAAGCATGTTCAGCATGTCCAGGCAATCATCTCTTACCCCTTTTAGCAGTATGGTCTTCAAAATATCTTTGCTCATATTAGGATGATCAGACCGCTGCAGATTATACTGTAATCTTTCCACGAAATCTTCTAAATTTTCGTCCTCTTTCTGGACCATTTTAAACAATTCTTCCTTTCTTTCTCTTGTCCGACAGTAGTCTTGATACTTAGCCAGAAATCCCTCTTTCATTTGGTCCCAGGTGGTGATTGCCTGAGCTCCCAAGCTCATAAACCACCTCAATGCGTTCCCTTTTAGTGTTGCTGGAAACAATTTCAGCTTCTGATTAGGACTTATGTAATCATAGCTTCTACACAGTATGTCGAATTCGAAGAGGAATTCGTCCGGATCTTCAGAGGACAACCCATGGAAATTGGGTAATGCCGAGAGTGGAATATTTTTCATGGGGGTCGTTCCTCTTGGAAGTTCCCCAATAGGGAATTCCAGGGTAGAGAGCGAGTTTTCCCCTCTCCCTTCTGTTCTGTTATCCTCCATCGGGATTTTCCCTGAATCACTTGCCTTGTCTTCTGTGTCTTTTGTTTCTTCAGGTTACTCTTCCGGTTCCTCGGTGTACTCTGGTGCTTCCAGCTTCCTCTCAGGTCCTATCACTTCCTCCGTCTGCTGGTCTGTTTGAGAGGAGTATTGGATCTGGGGTCTCCGGGAACTCATCCTCTGTGATGCTTCGGCCTTAGAGATGATTTCGTCGATGTAAGTCTTCCTTCCTCCTTTGCCGCCTGTAAAATTAGGTTTCTTGCGTCCTCTCATACACCTGTTATTTTCACAAAGAAACCATTAATGCTTTTAGAATTCTTTAGTTGCCTTCCCCGACAACGACGCCAAAATGTTGGCTAGTTGAATTGTTTAAGAATTAAACATTCAAGTACCACATTAATTGTCGACCAGGGAAAGTCTTTTTATTTCAAAGGCACTGCGTACTGTATGTACTTAAAGTCTAAAAGCATCGAAAGCTATAGTATACGTAATTCTTACGCTATGTCATTACAGTACTTGTTAAAATGAAAGCAATTAATTAAAACTACGAATCTGGAAAGCAAAATAATGGACGCTCTGTTGGCAGAGGATCAGGACCCTATCCTCCAGATGGGGACGTTCAGCACCTGCCCCTGTAATCAGAATTACTGATGCACACTGCACTCTCATTCACCGGTGAGAAACAAACTCAAAGATCAATGAAACAAAGTACTAGTAAAACAAAGAATACCATAGGTAATGCTATCAAATCCAAACAGAGTACCAAAAAGAAATTACTGCACACTTACACACTTGACAGGAAAGTAAATGGGTGAATCTTGTGAGGAAGGTGGGCCCAGTCCCTCTCACAAGATTCCCCAGGAAAACGAAGACGGAATTAAGTGCTCAAAACAGTTTTATATTCATCTGCCAAAAAGATTAAATACAAATAGAGTTCAGACTTGCTGATGTTCTCAGAATCTCGATTACAGACTGACCATAGACACCGACTAACTCCCTTTTCCTGTAGATGTCTCCTCTTTTTAGAGGAAACATCTATTACAATAGAATATTACAACCTATTCAGTTAACCCATTTTGTCAAAAATAAGCAATTCAGAGTGCTGTTACAATAGTATGATAATACATTCTTTTCTTGAGCTTTGTTTGTTACACGGCGGGTAACTGACTTTGACTGTCTTCTCGGGATCTTCATATTCCTTCGCCATTTCCCCATGCTGTTTATGCTGACTGTGTTCTTCTTTCTTTAGACTTCCGCTTGATTATGCCACGTCACGATTCTCTAGATAGCTGCTATCTGTTGTTCGTGGCTGTTACACAATAGCTTGCTTTAGATAATTGTTGTTGCTGGTGTTGCAGCAACTGCGTAGTTGCTATTTCTGGTGTTGCAGCAACTGTGTAGTTGTTGTTTCTGGTGTTGCAGCAACTGCGTAGTTGCTGTCTCTGGTGTTACAGCAACTATTCATTATGACTCCTGCAAGCTTAAGACAACTATTTGACAATTTAGTCAGCGTTTTCCAAGGATAAGTATAAAGATATTCACGAATATGAAATAAACAATTAAACATAGACATGCGGAAGGTTACTTCATACCTTGGGGTTAATATGTCATTATAAAATAAAAGCTTTCACTTATGACTGCAAAAGGGTAGTTATACGGCAAAAGATAAGGTCAAAAATAGGTCAATTGTGAGTCCCAACATCAATGTTTGTGACCGAGAGGGAGATCGAGGGGGAAGTAGTAATTAGGGGAGTAGGGGATGGACATATAGGGAGAGGGGGAGAATGTGCCTGCAATGGGATTTCAGGTGGGAGGCTCGATAGGTCATGGGCCAGTGTAGTAACCTGCTAATATGGGGAAGGTATATGATACAAATGAATGGTAAAGGGAGAAGAGGGCTTCTGACAGAGATTGTGATGTGATGGAATATTGTGAGGGGGAGGGTGCGGGGAAAAGTATGGGGACGAGGATTGAATATCAAGAAATTCAGGACATTTTTATGAGTAATATTCGGTATCTGATTTATCCAAGCGACCTTATACCTCACCCACCTTGTGTTTCTGGTGCCCACCACCACGTATCCTTTGTATCTCGTTGTATGAAAATCTGCTTGGGAAATATTACAGAAGGTGTCCCGTGTGGTGGCATATCATACATCTAAAAGGAATACACCAGTAATCAAGCACTGCTGGTGAACAGAAACCCCCCAAGCAAAATCAATCTATTGAGGAATTCCATCAGAGAAGCCCCTTTCCACGTGGATCCAGGCAACACATTTATCACTGGAACCCATACAATTTGAATCAATGTATACAAATCAGCCTATAGAGTTTCCAATCTCTGTGAAAATCCTACGGGTATAGAATTCCAGGGGAGGCCCGATAGCTTAACCCGTACAAAGTTATTCCTCAGTGTATCTCGAAGGGGATTGAACCCCACATACCAGTTATGTAGATGGAGCAAATTGTGTCCACAAACTGAGGGAATGTTTCTAATATGCTCCAAGTCCTCTTGGTGCAAGAAATGAAAGTTGAACCATTCATTCATAATCATACTCAGCTTTGGTGGATAATCAAGAATGGAGGTCCAAGTTTTGTTAACCCATAATTGCTTGTCATGTTCCTTCATATCAACAAAGTACCACCTTCCCGCTAGTGCTTGCTTCTGAAGGCTAGTTATGCAATCCACATTACATCATAGCCGAAACGGAGGAGTTTTGTGCCAGAGTAGGGATTGATGGGTCTTCCATGAGCTCGCAGACCATGTCGATTACTGCCCTACTGAGATGTGTGATCAGAAGACCTAGATGATTCATGTGTGCCATCAGTAAAGCATGCAACATAAGTAGGATGGTTCGAGAAACTCGTGTTTAAGTGGTGAGGAAACAAGTAGTGGTGTGGGTGATCTGTGCTTTCCACTATAGGAGTAGCATGGATGTATGCCTCCCATGGCGACACATTAGCGTCCAGGGAGGTAACATATTCAGCAAGGTGGCCCATGTGACATAAGAAGAAATAAAATAAGGATGTTAAGACATGGGAGGTGAATCTAGTTGTAAAGCAGTGTAGAGGTGATCAGCACAAGTATTAGGTCATGGGAATAAGGGAGGTTGTAGATAATATCACCTGGAGGGCATTCTGAGTACAACAGGAGAGGAGTATGATCGCGATCTCGATAAGATGTTTCTGACATGGGAAGTAAATATTCTGCACCACACCAATGTGGAACTGGGAATGTAAACGTCATCGTTCCTAAATATGGACCCGAAGCATGCAATTATATTGTCATTTGACAGTAAATGGAAGACGATATCTACACCAAAACCCAATAAGGGAATGACCAGAAACCAACAAAATAAGAGGGTGGAAGAATAAAATAAATCAATGTACCAATCCAATAATTATATCTCACCAACTTCATAATAAAAATGTCAGGGTTCAATAAGTCCACCACCTTCAAAGTAAGAGATATTAAGTCTGCCACCTCGAAATCAAGAGATATCAAATCCGCTTGAAATCACTTGTTGCAGTGAATATGTCCTGTATTCAAATGATCAAGGAGTCATTCAAATTACCCCAGAAATTAGTGATTTCCGTAACTTGCCAGAAATCTAAGTTGCACCACCCTCGACCAAGTTCAGATCAAGTAAGAAGTATCATACCAGGGAGAAATAGTGAAGAGATAATGAACTTGTAAGCCACAAGAAATAAACTATTCACAACAACAACAATACCATCACCCCCCAACACTTCCACCATTTATGACAACTTCTAAAACCAATCTCTTTGCATGGTTTTGAAATGTAAAATGTATCTAACCATTTCTTCCATAGGAAACATAACTTCGGCTGGTTCGGAGGAACCTAAAGGTCTATGTCTTCTGCCAGTTTTATGACTTTTAGTAAATATTTCCACCCGAACATATGGGCTTTGGCATCTATAGTCAATGTGTTATATATAAATAAGAAATAGAATGAATAGGGTTACGATCAGGAGAAAACCAATTTGTAATATCTCAAGAAAAGAGTAATAGAACATCTCACTGAGATGAGTGGAAGTGAATTGCCTGGAGAAGATCCAACACAGACTAGAGTATCCTAAAAATCTATAACATGCAATTACACCCTAATAAAGACTTCGATATTGAAACCCGTATCTAATCTCTCACAAAAGACCTATTAGGAAAGTATCAAGGATAGATAATTTCCATATGAAGACCACAAATATTAAAGGCCTTTAACCGATATGATGTGTGTCACGCCAAGAGCCCCCAAAAAAATACCGCCGTATGATAGAAATGCAAGAATTTCACCACTCGATAGGAAGCAGTAACAAAGACACGATATGCTCACAATACCCTTGGTTACACTCTAGAGTAATATAAACAATCCCTAAAAGTAGTTGTCCTACAAACATAACAATGTTCAAACTAGTCACAGTATCAAAGTAAAAAATACATCACCTTGTGGTCGCTATTACCACCCACCAAAACCACCATGCTTCAACAACTAAGACCAATCTAATCTCCTCCCACCCTCACTCTACATGCTCTTTACACTACAAAGTTTTAAACAAGTTACCTACATCATTAAATAGATTCATGGGGGCTTCGATCACTCATTATAATATTTTTTTTTTAATTTAAGATTACATTTGAAACTTAAAAACATAACATTCATAACAAGACCATTAAATTACATATATTTCCTATCTCATATGAAAAGAATGTTAATTACGCCTTACCTGTGAGTGAATTGCCTTAATTTAAGGATGGAAAGTTGTTCACACAACGAGCTGCTATAACTTGGACACTTTTCCCTCTTTTCTATGCAATCACAATTGCGAAGCAACTCATAAAGATCCATGACCTTTCTTACTCAAGAAGCAATTACAGCCATAGAATATGGTAGTGAGGTTCATGAAAATTGACCAATATAATATTTCCATTGATTCACAGAGTTATCTTTCCGTCATATATAACTATACTTCAAAAATTAAAAGTTGGGTTTTCTTTAAAATATCAAGTTTGAATCGGTTAACATAGTTGTGCCGAACATCGCTCAAAATAAAATGATAGCCACGAAAATAAAAATGATCAAGCTTCTATCAAAACACTTCCGGTCCATTTTTGCAATGTAGTTTTTTCTATGGTTCTCAGATATAATTTGTTTTCACATTTATTTTATCATTCGAACCTTTACACTATTTGTTTATTTTTTTTATTATATGAAATTGATGGGATTGAATTATGGATATTGAATATTTTCATTTTAGATTTATTTGAATTATCGATTTTAGATATCAATTTTTTTTCATTTAAAAAAAAAATTATATTACAAGAAATTTAATGTCTCTTAATATTTCGTAGATCCAGAAGTTAATATGGATATAGTTTAGTTTCATTATTATGTATAATTAAAATAATTACAAATATTAATTTTTTTTTTAATTCTAATTCTAATTTAATTTTTATTTTTATATAATTTGACCAGGTCATAATGTTTAGAGAAGGAACATGATAGGACATTACAACTTCTTTTCCATGTTGGGTTGAAAAGTGTCTCTTCATCACACAAAGTGATGAGTCCTCATCATCATCATCCTTCTAAGTGAAGGACTACAAGTTATAAAAAAATATGTTGTGCAAATTTTATGTTTTAAATTTATATTATTTTTAATATTTGAAAAGGTATTTTTTCAATATTGAAAAAATAAAAAATAAAAATGTGTTTTTAAGGGAATGAGAATTTTTGAAGAATTGATAACTTTGAAAGATTGGGTGCTCTAGAATTGGTAACTAACAAATATTTGTTCTCACCATTACATCAAATATAACTATTTCATAAATACCCCAATTTTTTGGATAATTGGTAATTTTGAAATATCTCCTCCAAGATGATACTAATGCAACTATTTCATAAATGCCACAAATGCACTGGTTATAGCATGGGTTGGGAAACAAATTGTTAAAAAACCACTTATACTAGTTATCTCAATTTTAAAAATATATTAGAAAACACAAACAAATTGCGTGTTACCATTACAAATTTATTTAAATTTGTAAATGCTTATTCAAAAACTATACTTTAAAATGAAAGTGAGTAAATTTGGAAATACTTTCACAAAAACTATAATTTAAAAAGAATGTAAAAGGTTATGAAAAAATAGAAAATAGCAATCATTAAAGTACTAAAATTTGAAAGCTTTGTGAATTCTATTTTATATTGGTTCTAGATTTGAGTATGTATTAGTTACTTAGTTAGAGAGAAATAATTACTATTCTTGCTCTATGTAAATATTAAAGGTTTCCTTACTTTGTGTTAGTATTGACAATTTTCTTTCACCGGTGGAGTGCCAATGATATGTGAATCCCCCATCCTCGGGCTAGCGACAGGCATGTCAACTTTCTCAATCGCCTCCACTACTCCACTTGTAATAATAAATGGTGGTACATCACAATTTTTGTTTCGTTCATGAGATGAGGTGGTTAACCCTAACAACTATGTGCCATGATGCCCAGAAATGGAAGGAAGGCTCCATTCAAGGCTTAGATATAGGAAATCTCTCTGTTATTTCCAATATGCCTACTCCATATTTGCACAAATGATGAGTACAATGTCTAGTGCAATCAAGGAATGATTGGATGTCATTCTTTTACATCATTTGCTCGGTAAGTTTTCTACAGCCCATGTCTCATTCTAGATTATGCTTTGGTTCACATCCAAGTGCCACCTAGATTTTATTATTTCCTCTTTAATCGTCACACCTTTCCTCTATTTTTTTCTATGCTTGCTTGCCCTCAATACAATGTTACAACTGGAGACACCATGCCTCAAGTACTAGTTGGTCAAAGAGGACGATGAGGGCACATGAGACCTTATGGATCCCTACTGTAGCAAGCAGGTCGAAAAGGAGGATGTGGGCACATGGGACCTTATGGATCTCTGTTCTAGCAAGAAACTGAGGAGGATGTAGATGCTTAATGGAAGTATACTGGGCACACTTATTCCGTTGGTTTCCATATTAAGTCATGTAATTACAGGTTTGAAGATTGGCAATGGCTTGTCGACAGATTCTATCAGAAAATTTCGAGCTGGGAATTTAGATGCATTTCTATGGGAGGTCGCTTCACTTTAACGTAGGTTTTGATTACTTAGATGGGTGTATACTAGTCACACTTATTCCATCTACCTATCACCACCGTCAAAAAGATAAATGGAATCATAGCTAACTTCATCTGGTTCGGTATGCAAAAGAAGAATAAATTTCATCTTACCAAACTGGATCACATCTCCATGCCGAAGCGCCTGGGTGGCTGGGGAATTTTCAATTTGAAGAGATTCGGCTATGCTCTTTTACTTAAATATTTATGGAGAGGGATATTTGGCGAAGGCACTTGGATTTTAATCATCAAGCATAAGTATCTAAAGGATATCGACTTCGTGGTTTGGCTACGTAGAGGGTGTATTGGTTGTGACATTGGCTCTGCTATCTCGCGCAGTTTTACAAAAAGTTTGCCACTATTTTTTATCACTCCTCTCCTGGAAATTAGGTTCTGGTAAGCACATTGCTATTGGACAGGATTACATCCGGGGCCTTGATGATATTGACATATCATGGTTTCCCTCTTACATGGAATAAACAACAATGTTATTTACTTCTAGCAACAAGTCATTTTGACTTGGCATAACAGATGCCCCATATGGAAACAGGCTAAGGAGCTGGGACTTATTGGACTAAACACTGAGGAATGGGAAAAGCTTCACACACATCTACAACTGGTTGGAATCTGCAGAGATGTGGAAAGAGATTAGATTGTAGGGAGGGGCAAAATGAAGGGCGCTAACATAATGGTGGCAGATACATATCACTTTCTCTTCTTTCGAGACACCATGCAACCTGAGGTATGCTGGTTTTTTAAATTCTAGTATTCTAACATTCCTTCTAAAATCACCCTTTTCCTCTGGTTAGTCTGGCGAATTAAAAATTGACATGGGCAAACCTCCAGAAAATAAATTGGTCTGGTCATGGGATATGTGTGCTTTGTAGGAGTGTGGAAGAAGATAATTTACACGTGTTCATAACGTGCCCTGTTGCTTCTAAAATATGGCATAATCTTGCTGGCATTTTTGGTTTCCAACTCTCACATTTCACCTGCATTTTTTACTACCTTAAATGGTGGAGTCAACAGAATGTCACCTGGTGCTACATTCCTCCTATTTTATTTTGGGAGATCTGGAGGTGGAGAAATAACATTATCTTCAATAATTTCAGAGAAAACATTGCTTTGGTGATGGAGAGAATCAGAATCACACTCTCTACTGGACTACAAATTGGCATGGGCACTAAAAAATAAAAATAAAAGCAAACATGCATAGAGATTATATACACTGTTGGGTTTTTTGACGGTGCATCACAAAGCAGGGGACGTATATGTGGCTTCTTGATCCTATATTCAACTGAGAAGGCTTTTCGAGTTCAGTGGTGTGTGCGTATCAGCACAAATACAAAGGAAGAAGCCATGCCATTATGGGTCCTACTCTGGTTCACTAATTTCCTAAATATTCCTGCTATCCACATATACAAAGATTCCAAGATCATAATTGATTTGTCCGTGGCCAGGCAACAATAACCAAGCCCACACTACAAGGTTGGTTACAACAAATTTCAACTCTCTGGAATTCACAAAATCTCTCGTCGATTCAACATATTGACAAAGAGTTCAATCATGCTGCGGACGGTCTAACCAAGAAAGGCTTACTGGACAACTTGGATGGTTTACATATTGAAGTCAAGATGGGGGACACTTTCATGGAGGTCAGGGTGCTGCCATTGCCAGGATAAAACTACTCACCCCGATTTATTTCTTTTTTGATTATCAGATGGACCTACTCTATCTGTTTTTGTCTACTAGTACTATCTACACTATTTATGTATTTCATACATATTTTGCCTATTTTTAGTCCTTGCATAAAGTTCTGAATCTTTAGACTTTTCTGTTATCTTCAAAATTGTATATACCCTCGACTATGTATATGGACAGGTTATATGGATGACTATATGTATGTTTGTTGACTATAGGTCTGCACCTGTTACTATTACTGATATTGTTGTTGTATTGGGAGCTTCGTCATGAAGCAAATGTAACTTTTTTGAGATTAAATATATCGTTTTTTTATACTGTGAAAAAAAAAAAAAAAAGACTTCCCTACACATGAAAGAACAAATTTTTAGTAAAAAAACTGAAATTCAAACTGATAAAATCACAACACACAATTGGGGCATTAACGAAGAGATTAACAATTGGATACAAACATTGGAAATTCAAGAGCTAGAAATACCAAGTACTGGAAGATGGTGGATATTTACTAATATAACACAACAATAAGATGGTGGAGTTTTACTAATATATGACGACAAGATTGTGGATATTTACTAATAGAACACGACAATAAGATAGTGGAAATTTACTAATATATCACGAAAATAGTGGGGAAAATTTTGGAGGAGAGAGATGAAGCTAGGGAGGAATTTCTCAGCTAAATGAAAGCATACTTTAGCTCATGCTTAAACTTTTAGAATTTTGGAGTGGATATGGTATCTTACGGTATGTCAAACATATTCATGTACCTCATGGTTATATTGGCACTTTTTCGAATTTTTGACTTTGGTATGGTTTTCAGGTAATAAACTAATAAATAATAAACTTGTTTTACATTATAATCTTTTCAGTTCATTAATAAAATTAAATATCTAATTTAAAAATACACGCTAAAATATTTGAAATAATCCGCCATAAAAATCTAATAATAATAACTAATATATATTTAAACAATTATTTATTTTTCTTTAAAAACTCGAAACAATTTATATAATTTATAACAAAATCAATAATAATATTATATTATATAACAAAACCAATAATAATAATATATTATTATTATAAAAGATGTTATATAAAAATGATTACACTACTCATACAAATGATAAAACTAATATAGAGTCAAAATATTCTCTGATTTATATATAAAAAAAAAAAAATCCCATAATATCGTTTATTTAATAATTTAAAAAGAAAGCAAAAGAGTATTAAATAAATGGTTCTACATCAAATTTCACCCCAAAAAAAAATAAAACAGAGTTTTGAATAAATGTTTTATCTAAGTAAATAAAATAAGTATTTATTTTCATTTTATTTATTTATTTTGATATTTATGTTAATAAATATACTTATTTTCGAATAGATTTTTTTAAAATTAATTTAATTATGAATAATTATTAGATGAATAATAAGAATTTATTCAGAAGAAAAAAACTATATAGATTATATTAAGGAAATATTAACTACTATAAAAATATTTTATAAAGATTAAATTCTTATTATTTGGATGTCGAATAATAAGAATTTAATCTTTATAAAATATTCTAAAATATTTTTTATAATAGTTATTCGTCAGAGATTGAGATTTAGTACTCATTGATCAAAGACTGAAATTCATCTCAAAGGTAGTTATTCATTGTGTATCTTTCTATTTAAAT
Organism: Pinus tabuliformis; assembly: GCA_031772625.1. Lineage (NCBI taxonomy): Eukaryota > Viridiplantae > Streptophyta > Pinopsida > Pinales > Pinaceae > Pinus > Pinus tabuliformis. Next base: position 791,682,848 of record CM062815.1, on the reverse strand, counting down.
TGATCAATTAAAAAAAAATCATATGAACATAAGTTATGGTTTTTTAGCTAAAAGGCCAGGGTATTGGAAAAAGGCTTATTAACAACTTAAGAATATTCATTGTAAAGTGCAACGAATCTCCATGGTTAAGAATCTTGTTACTATTTTTCTAAATGCATATATGTCTAACTCATATATTAATTAATTAATTTAATAATAATAATAATAATAATAATAATAATAAAGTTGTAATTTAGTTTAGATATATATAGACGTATCATGATTCTATCCACATTTATCATCCATTTAATTTATATGGATATACTAGTTATAGTTTTAATTGTTTCCTCTTCAAAAAGAAAATCCTTCTACATAAATAGTACTAGGAAATAGTGGAAGCTAGGCAATGGCATGAATTGTTAGTCATACTACTTATTTTATACACCAACTACGACGCCTAATATCGGAGCGAAAAACCAAAAAAGAGTGAGAGGTTTGAGTTCTTAAAATGATATGTTAGTTAAGAGGGTTTGCCCAATTAGTTGAGTCCATTGTTAAAAGCACCTTTTCTATTGAGAGGTAATGGGTTCAATTATCTTGACACTATAGGGCTAGGCATCGTGGTTGAGCCAGTAGGAAGTGATCCCTTCAGGTTGATTTGCATGGTACCAAATAATATATGGACATAGCAGTCATCCATCTCTAAGGTCTGTGAACCACACACACACACACACATTTATATCATTGCTTAATCTCAGAAATTTACATTAAAAATAGAGGAAGTTTGTATTGGCCTATCACTAAGGAAACCAAACCAAACAAAAAACTTTAATTGTTTCAAAATATCAAAAGAGAAAATGGAGTTTTTGGCTACTAAATACAAAACAAGGGAATTATCTAACTACCCATAGTAGCCCTTCTTCTCCAGGGAGCTAAAATAAGAGAACATAAAAAATAAAAAATAAATGAAAAGTAGAAAGACAAATAATCATGCATGCCTATTTTTCTAATAAGTAGTTTGGACATAGATGGGTTCCTCATTACTACTAAGAGAACATCCAAGATCGGGAGAAGGACTCGCTAGTTGTTTGATTCTCGCAAGCTTGTGGTCCATCTCATTAAAAAGTCATTTCATTTTATTTAGAGATAGAATGGTGTCATATTTGGGCTCTCATTCTACACGCACTCTACTAAAGAGAAACTTGAGGTGCTAGTGTTAGGATCATGAAACACCGAGAGAAGTGGTGGTGTCTAAATATACCCTTTCTTGGATTATAATGACCACTAGGAAAAATTAATATGGATTTTTTAAACCTTTAAATAATTTATGTTGGAGATGAATACCATGGACAAAACCATGGTTTCTCATAAGCCTATATCCCAAAACCACTAGTAACTTGAACATGTCAACTTTACCTGAACCACGTTAGCAATCCCCCTTAAACTCGAGTCAATGAGATTAACCTAGCCCCAATCATTAATCAACCATGTCACCTAAGATATGAAATTCCCCCCTCAAGCTAGGATACTAGTACACTTTCCACCTTGGTATCTATCCAAGTAGTCCATTCCAAACTTGATGACTCCATAATCCATTACACTACATGTATGCTTGATCAAAGTCTTAAGGAATTACAACAACGTGTCCTCCTATGCACCATGTATTCTTCAACAAACAGGTCTTACAACTTCCTAGCGAAATGCATTCTCATATGCAACATGTATTCTTCAACAAATAGGTCTTACAACATCCTAGGGAAATATACATTCCTTGGACCAAAACCCTTAGGATGTTCACACATCACACACTGGCTCATTCACTAAAATTTAGCACCATTGACTCTATATTTATTCTTTCACTTGTCCATACCACCTCTCTCTCTCTCTCTCGCTATATCTTTCCTAATCCATACCTTGACCTAGCCTTTCTTGCTACTTTACCTTTTTCTTGACTTGGACTTTCAATATCAATTGCACTCAGTAAGATCCACGTGATCTCTCATTATCCTTCCTTGCATCCATTTTAGTGGGAATCATTATCCTTTTCCATGACCACCATATTCTTTGATTCTTCTCATTGATTATATTTATTTGCACACTTGGAGTTTTACCACATGACCAATTTCCTAGGACTACTCCCTTTGTTAGTAGGCTTAATTTATTGTTGTCTTCTCTAATATAAATTAGGCACATCCATATTTGCAAATTGTCCCATGGCTTTATCAATCCACCACACTATTGTTTCCTGTTATACAACCAAATCATAAAATAGAAGAAAAATATATCAAGGACCTAAAAATTAGCCTTTTTGAGGGGGAATCATCCTTAATATCACATAAATGAACAATTCTTGGATGATAGAAATGAAAAGAACTCCTTGGTATACACAGAAGTCTAAGGCATCATAATATAATCAGATCCTACATAACAATAATAATGTAAGGGAACAAAAATAACAATAATGAGCTTTCGTTGGGCACAACAATATCAATATGAGGGCTAAATGGGAACAACAATAAAAATAAGGGGCATACCCTAGTATTATAGGGACCTAACATGCCCCTCTTCTTCAAAAAAAGGGTTGTCCTCAATGCTTGGGTGGATTTGGATGCTTTTGTATAAAATTTGCATCCTCCCATGTGGAATGTTGAGTGGGTAAGTTCTTCCACTTAATGAGATAATCTAAAATTGATCAATTACGTAGTTATCGAGTTCTTATTTCTGTGAATTCTTCAGGCTCCAATATGATTTTTTCTTCCTTTTCAAGTTCAAGCAATATTTTATGAATTGGGAGTTTTTCACTGATAACCTTCTTTAAGCACGAAACATGGAAAACTACGTGTACTCAACAAGATGCAAGAAGCTCCAATTTGTATGTCATAGTACCAATATTTTTCAACACCTTGTAAGGACCATAGTACTTTGGTGATAATTTATTATCCTTCTTAGATTTCTTGAGGGACATTTGTTTGTATGGTTCTAACTGTAAAAATACTCAGTAGCCTACGTCAAAACTTCTTTCATGACAATGTTGATATGCCTATTCTTTCATTCGATTATGTGTCAGAGTGAGGTTATTCTTTAAGAGTTGGAGGTTATTCTTTAAGAGTTGGAGAACTTGTTGTTGATGTTGATGTGATCTTCCATTGCTTGAACCTTAGAATCTTATCTTAAAGATAATGTGATGGACGGTGGAGGATATCCATAAAGTACCACAAATGGGGTCATTTTAGCTATAGTGGAAGGAAGTGTTATACCACCATTTAGCTAGGGGTAACCACTTGACCAATTGTGTTTGTTTATCAGATACAAAGAAATGAAGATATCATAGTTTTCTTGTTAGATTGAGGATGATAAGATGAGCTATGAGTTAACTGAGTACCCAGGCAAGAAAATAATTTCGTCCAAAAATTTCCATTAAAAATGTGATCTCTATCACTTACAGTAATCTTTAGGTTTCCATGTATCTTTTGAATTGTTTCCATAAATGAAGTAGAAATTGAAATGGATTTAAAAGGATCTTATAATGCACAAAAATGTGCATACTTGGTAATTGTATTAAGTACTATCATGTTGGCACTCTTTCCTTCGTACTTGGGTAAAACTGTGATAAAATCCATTGAGACCTCTTCCCAACACTAACTTGGAAGGGATAAAGGTTGTAGCAAACATAGGGCCTTAATTATCTCAACTTTATTTTATGGGAAAACCAAACATTATGGCACAAACTTTTGAATATAAGATTCAAGGCCATCCCAAAAAAATTCTTCTTGACCCTGTGGTAATTTTTTAAAATTCTTGAGTGCCCTCCTAAAGGAGAGGTGTGCAATTGTAAAAGAATATTTTTTTTGAGTTGGGAATTATTACATAGATATAAGCAATTTGTGTATCATAATGAGTCATTTTTCTAGATAAATGTATCATATGTACTGGGATATTGCTGTAACTTTTGAATGTGTGTCCACACCTCTTAGTCATTGTTCCATTTCTCACTTACTTTAGTTATCCAGTTAGGTTGGATAATATAAATGGCATAGAGAAATTCTTCCACATCTTCATCCCTTCTTGAGAGTTCATCTGCAACAACATGTTAATTTTGTTTTTTGTAGATGGTTTCAAAGTCATAACCCTACATCTTAGTGAACCATTTTTATTGCTATTCTGAGGATCATATTTGTTTCAAAAAGTAGTTAACACTATCCTTATTAGTTTTTACCTAGAAGTGTCTTCCCATTAGGTAAGGGCGCCATTGCTTCAGGGCATGTAGTATTGCCAATATTTCCTTCTCATAAATTGGTTTTTGTAAATACTTTCCCTTGATTGGATGACTTTCAAACGAAGCAGGCCTTCCTTCTTGCATTAAAAAACACCAATTCCATTTCCTAAGGCATCATAGTCCACCATAAAGGTTTTTTTGAAGTTTTGAGTAGCTAAAACTAAATCTTGACACATTTTCTCTACAAGATGTTCAAAGGAATTAGTTGCTTTTGTAGTCCACAAAAATGCATCTTTATTCAATAATATAGTTAGAGGTGCTTCTATTTTCCCATAAATCTTAAAAAACTTGCAATAATACCCTATCAACATGAGAAATCCTCGAATATGCTTTAGGTTTGTGGGGATTTTTCATTCCTTAATGGCTCTAATTTTTTTAGGATCTACCTTAACACTCTCACGAGATTCAATATGACCCAAATATTCCACCACCTGTACTGCAAAGAAACATTTGGAGAATTTTGCATACAATTGTTTCACCTCAAATAGTTTGAGCACCCTATCAACATGTTGAACATGATCCTTCCAAGACTTGTTGTAGATTAGTATATCATCAAAAAATTCTAACACAAGTTTTCTAAGGAAGGGTTTGAAAATGGAATTCATCAAACCTTGAAATATGGAAGGTGCATTAGTAAAGCCAAAAGGCATGACCAAAAATTCATAATGACATTCCTGAGTTATAAATGTTGCTTTCAAAATTTCTTTAGCCTTCGTTATAATTGGATGATATCCTAAACGAGGATCCAACTTGGTGAAGTAAATTATTGCATGTAATTCATCCAACAATTCATCTATGACCGGAATGGGAAATTTATCTTTAATAGTGAGATTGTTGAGCTCTCTATAATTGAGAGACGTATGTCATGATTCATCCTTCTTGTCTACCAATACTTAATGGAGTAGAGAAATAAGTTTTGCTAGGTTGAATTATACCTTCCTCTAGCATTTCTGCAACCCTACATTCAATTTCACTCGTTTGGGGATAGGGATATCTCTAAGGTCTGATGTTTGGAGGAACGATTCCTAGAATCAAGAGAATAACATGATTGTGATTACGAATAGGTGGGAGGTATTTGGGAGTCTCAAATACTTTTGAATAATTGTCCAAGATTCTTTGAAGATGTGGAGAAATAAATGATTTCAATTTTTGAACATCTAGTGAGCATAATTTTCCAAGTATGCCTCGTTGTTCTTTATTGAAAAAGAATTTCACATCTTTATAGAAGATTAACTTCCTTGGTTTCCCTACGATGCCCCTTAATTCAATTTCCTTTCCTTCAAGGAAAATTTCATGAAACGTTATTCAAAATTGAATGTTATCATCCCCAAAGATTGTAATCATTAGACTCCTAATACAACATCATCACCACCCATTGGAATATTCAATACATATTCCCCCATAGATATATTGATATTATAGCACTTCCCTGAGAAATTTATAGTTCCTCCATTTGCAACCATCACTTGAAACTTTGGTACTATATATAGAAAGCAATTCAATTCCTTGGCTATCTTACAATGAATAAAATTTTGGGTACTAACATAATTAATTAGCACTATTACATTTTTTTTCTTGATATATCCTTCTATCTTGAGAGTTTGAGGAGTCGTAATTCCTGCCAATGTATTTCAAGATATGTTTGGATCCATTTGTTCTTATGCTAGGGTTGGTTCTTAGTGTATCTCCTCTTCTTTTGAAGTTTCTTGTTCCTTTTCTTCCTCCTCTTGACAATCTATCTAAAATATGTTCTTCCTAGAACACTTATGACCCTTAGTGTATTTTCTATCAGAACTGTAACAAAGCCATTTTTCTCTTTTTTCATCCAATTGTTGTGGTGTCAACCTTGTAGGTTTTGGGAAGCTAGGAGCATAAACACTTTCATCTTTATAGTTGTGAGTGATATATTTACTTATTGCCATAGTTTTTCTTTCAAATTTTCTTGCCACCTTTAATGACTTATCCAATGAATTAGGTTCGCAAAGGCGAACCTCATGTTGGATGTTATCCTTTAAAGTCCTTATGAAGACATCAATCCTTTGCTCCTCTAGAATATCATTTACCTTGATATTCAATATTTGGAAGTCCTCAATGTGCTCCGCCATTGAACCTTTTTGTTTGAGATTTACCAATTAGTTAAATAAGGTAGTGCAGTTTGTATCTTCATGATGTGCTACCAGTTCTTCGATAAAAATTGTCGATGTGACAATTGATTTATGAGAATAAAGTCATTGATATCAGACAAACTGATTTTGTTCTAAATATAAATATGCAATGTGTACTTATTGTGTGTGTGTCTTTCATGTAGATCAAATAATTGCTCTATTTGTAGTATCCATGTTACCAGGTCCTTTCCATCAAACTTTCTCATATCGATATTTTAAATGTGGTCGGTCTTAAACCCAACATTGGAGTCTCTAAAATCATAATTCATATTCCTTTTTTCCTCATCGTGATTTTCATGGATTACATTGTCACCACTGGGAATTCTTTCTTGCAACAACTTTGTCAACCCTTCCAACTTGACATTCATTGGGGAACTCTCATGTCTACTTTTAAACTGTCCTTCAAATCTTACATGTTGTCTTTTATTTTTTCTTATAGACCATCCATCTTAGCTTCTAGTTCACTTTTGGTTACTCTTTGTGAGATGGAAATTTGTTGCACTTGGTCTCATAATTTTGATATGTCATGTTGCATTTCTTCCTCTTCTTCATGCATCATAGTAGAGCTTTCTAGTTTCTTACTAGGTTTATCCATTTTTTTGTATCGAGGCATTTTGGAATCAATAAATGATATATATATGGTTCATTATACCCTTTGAATCACTTCAAATTGAATTTTCAAACAAAAGTTATACAAAATTTAAAAAGATACACAATGTTTTCTTGCTTTTATGATCTCGATCTTGAAACTACTGTATCTATGTAATTTTTGCCTCCTAAGGTCTGAAATTTTTTCCTATGGTGCCCCTCTGAGCCTTATTTTCAATGCCACAAGTTCGAGCAATATTGGAGTATTCAAGGTAAATTTATGCCAAATGTCCCATGATGTCCTTATTATGGATTGGTTCAGTAGAGTGAAGTTGTATGGGATTCCACATTTCACTATTTCAATATTTGGTCCTAAAATTGATACACAAGAAATTAAATGTTATTCACTTTCATCACATTCTACAAAATTCAAATTCGATGCTCGAAGAGAAATTTATGACAATTTTCCCTAGGTCACTTGTTTGAGATTGAATTCTAGAGCATGCATAAACCCTAACTTATTTAGACCATATCTGAGAAAATATGTCAAGGCAAGATCTGAATTTTTTATAAAACGTTCACTAATATTTCCACTCCACGTAGCTGAAATTTTAGCTTCTGAATCCTCATAGGAAAAAATGTATATCGAAATTTCTAAGATGTCCTATTTGAAGCAAGGAAACCCTAGAATCTAAAGCTTTGATACCAAATTTTATGCAACTAGGTCACAAAACAAAAGAAAAGATAAATAAACAAATTGAAAATTAGCCTCTTCAAGGGGGAAACCTCCCTAAAATCACATAAATGAACAATTCTTAGATGAGACAAATGACAAGACCTCCTTGGTATATATAGGAGTCTAAGGGGTCACAATATACTTAGAGCCTATGTAACAATAATAATGTAAGGGAATAAAAATAACAATATTGGGCTTATATGGGGTACAACAATAATAATATGAGGGCTATGAGGACTACATGGGAATAAAAATAACAATAAGGGGGATACACTAGTATTATAGGAACCTAACACTACCTAACACCTTAAAAATAAAATATAGGTTCTTCCCATAACACTACCACCCATGACTGCATCCAATTGCCACATAATTATCTTATTTCCACTACACATTTCCCTAATCCCTTACATCGTTTTGCAACATGAGTTCCAAGGTGTTCTTAACATTTGGGCCTACATTGTCTCATATGTCTATTGATGTCCCACTTTGTTATTTGACTGCTCTCCTCTTTGTCGGCATGTCCATGCCCTATTCGTTAAAGACTTTGCTCATAATCCAAGTTCTACTCACCCCTTCAAGATTGAGCACAATATTTTCTAACTCTAGTTTGGATTCCAAGAGCCTAGACAAAGTGGTAGTGTCAGCTGACCCTCTTAACTCTCACAGGCCATAGGATGCAACTATTTCTCCTTGGATTAAGTTTTTCCCAACACGTTTGTAGCCAAATCTACCTCAAGAACAACTACCTTTCCTAAGAAAAAATAGCCTTTGAGACACACTTCATCGTCTAACATCTCTTTCATTAAATTGTTGTGATTGCACCACTTCACATTTTTATGAGTAATTTCCCATACTCTGTTAAGGAGACTTAATGAGCACCACAAGCCACGATTTGTGTCATATGCAATCTCATAAATACATCAATGACTTTGATCTAACACCTCAGAAACATCTCACATGCTAAAGTAAGTTAATACAAATAATTCCCCTTCATAAGGTTGTGCCTTAGCTCCAATACCATTCCTCCAAGTCACATTATTTTTGCCATCTCTAAAAATCCTTGCTAACAACATTTTATGGCTTTGCATCTAGATTTTTGACAGACTTTGTGTCAGTCTCTCCATCCACTAGGCCAAATAAACCTTTCGACATTGATACAAGATGTTAGGATCACAGAAGAAGTGGTTTTGTCTAAAGACACATTTGCTTGTCTCCTAATGGGAAATAGGAAAAATTAACATGGTGTTTTTTTACCTTTAAATACACTATGTTGGATATGAATACTATGGGAAAAACCATGGGTTCTCATAAACCTGGAGCTCAAAACCACCAGTGACTTGGTTGAGTCATGTTTACTAAAACCACCCTAACAACTAGTAGATGTCAACTATGTAAATGTATTGATTATATTTTCTCTTGATATGACTAGTATTAGGAACCCTATTTGTAACCTTAGCTAGCACCTTGTTGTCGATAAGATTGTCTTCCTCATCAGAGAGTTATCTTTCCACCTAAGTGATTTCTTCTTAAATTGGCTGGGGGATCAAATGTTGGTAGTGAGTAGCTTAGATCTCAACTTGGGTTTGAGATCTAGAGAGACATCTCTCTTGGTAGTAAGCTACTCCCTGTCTAATTATGTCTCTTTATCAGGGAATGGCAATCAACCAGAAAGATGAGAGGTTTGAGGGAGGCACGTATGATATGGAAAGAGTAGAGGAGCCGAAATAAAGATTTATTTCCTTATCCAAAATTACTAGAGGCTAAGTTAGGTCACAACCTAAAACATTTGTAACATAATAGAATGGACCAAGCTAAGGATTAAAAATAAAGTTGTATAACTACAAAATCATAACATATCTAGGCCGAAGAGGATCACGTGGTTCCTTGGGGGGGTGGTCGCTCCTTGAGGATGACAATGAACTATTGTATCATGTTGATTGGATGTATATATTTGAATTCCCAAAGAACCAAATTTTTATGTAGGAGGACACTAACCATGGTATGGGAAGAGGAATAGCTTAGCTAGGCTAGTTTTTCCCTCTTAGTCGCGAAGTTGGCAGCATGACTAGTCTAGCTAAATAGCCATAAAACCTTATAGGAGATAAGGTGTTTGTAATGAGTTGCAACAAGTTGCGAAGGAAAGGATATTAACATAAGCGAAAAGGAGTTAAAATGTCGAGAAGACCCAATGCGCATGCTCTCCATACTAAGCTCTCCTATGAAAATCCCTATGCGCTATACAAAAACTTTGTTAGATAACTATTAATGGTTGATCATTAAATTCCAAATGATTGATAATATTTTTTTTATCATTCAAATCCATAAGAGTTGTATTTCTATGGATATGAAACCACTGCAAATCCCATGAAATTTGCTTTTTTCGCAAATAAGGAGGTTATACAATGAAAGGAATTTTAGTTGGAGAGTTGTGGCAGCCATCAATATAATGTGAATTTCATAAATGATCTTTGAGGGGGTTGTTTTTTGACATCCCATTGGCTTGTGGGCTGGTGCGGTGATGGAAATAGGATATTTTTTCATTAGGATTTAACATTCCAGCTTGAGAGGTGGTTTGGGGATGGAATACCATATGGAAGAAAGTGGCTGGGCTAGACCATAGCATCCATTATTGGTGAGATTATTCATTATTTCATTTCTTGTTGGTTGAATGTGGTAAGGGATGACCACAACGATGGCCTGCAGTTGGTAGGCTATAAATTGTAGAATGTTTTCTAGTTGCTAGCATTGGGATAGCTTTTGATAAAGGAGCTGTTGGAGAATCAAGTATGGAAACTATTTAAACAAATATTCTTATCCATAATAATTTCTTTTGAACTTTAGTAATTAGCTTATTATTGTTCTTTATTAGATTATTTTCATCAAAAAATTATCAAGAGCATAAACCATGAAGATCATAAAAGACAATGGACACAAAATATCGCCTCCAAGCTATGGAAAAACCCCACCAAGGGGAAAATTTAGTAAGAATATCTTCCTTTCATATGGAATCAATTCAAATGAGAAATCCAAGACCCAAAGACTAATGTCAGGACCTCCTCCAAGCACCAAGTCACGCCTCGAAGAAATCCTCCTTTATTAAGTCAAAGTCAACCTAATTCAAACCTTTCAAATCTTCTTCAAACTCATATTTTTGGCCCAGAGTCATAGAATTTCAGATGTAGTGATTTCAAAAATCTCAGCCCTTATAGCAGCTTCGTAAAAACCCTAATTTTGTATGAGTGAGAGAGAAATAGATCAAAAACTCAAATTCTTATTTCTTCCTTGATTTTGACTTCCTTCTTTGACTTTCGCTCTTACTTTCTCCTTATTTTTTGTTTAGATCGAACTTCTAACGTGTGTGTTAATGAGATTGAAGCTCCTTCTATATATATGATTCTCATTAGGTTGAATAGCCCTTTCATAGTTATAATTTTGACTAGTAGGGTCCAATTGGTCTTGGAGGTTATTTTGACTTTATAGACGCAAAAACCAATTATTTTACATGTTACAACTTTCCCAAATGGGTCTTATACAAATGATAATGACTCTCTTGAGTGAAGATAAATGTTTTCTTCACTTGAAAAAACCTAGAAGAATGAAATTCATGCTTGACCTAGAAGACCATTCAAATGGAGCATGAAACCCATGCTTGAAAATAATATTTTTCTTTAATTATTTTTCTTGTAACATAAGATATACATAATGAAATGAGTACAATGACAATTAAGAAGACCGAAACTAGTTACATTTTCCAACAGTCTCTCTTAACTAGGGAGGTATTCATAATTGTACAACTGGTACAAGGATATTCTCAACTGAAGAGTTTTCATAAGAAGAGTTAGATTGATAACCCATATTTAAGCATCAACACCATAACCAAGACTGTGAACATAGTAAGGCCTTTAACTAACAAGCTCATTTTATTTTAGCGCATAAGGCTAGGAGGCTTTACGTCAGACACCACACTACCTCTTAAGGCACATACCCCATCTAGATGTTCACTATGTATGTCCTTTTAGGATTTCTCTTAACTTGGAGTACCCACCCTCAAAGAAAAGTAGTCCTCTTCAACCACTCCTTTCTTACATACTTTTCCAATTCTCAAAGAGTGTTGGCTAATTTCCTAAATCATATTCTTTATCCTCAAGGAGTATCAATCTCAGATTATTATCCAATCCTCCATTCTCCTTCCTAGTGCCTTCACTAAGACTTACGGATGTTAGACCTGGTCTAGTGCATGAAACATGGATAATATGATGTCTAACATTGCCCCCTTTGATCCAGAGATGAGATCCTTATTACCTCTTGATTAGGGAATAGATCATTTTTCTTTCTTCAACATTTAAGGAGACTACTTACTCCCTCTTAAGCATAGAGGATATTTCTAACATCCTTTCAATTGGGAAGTTAGTTCTTTGGTTTGCCTTCAACAATACATCAACTTAATTCATGGAGATATTCAAGTAGATGCATGGCTCCTCCTTCCCTTTTCATCTCATCATATTGAGACTTTTTAATAATTTTGAACTTTCTTGTGAAAAGGTTTGGGTCATCAACCTTTCATATCGCTTTCCTCTAGTCATCATTGACAAAGGCATTATATTATGTAAATAAATGTAGATCTGATTGTAGCTTCCTCTAATCATGAAAGTGATATTCATTTTCATTGAAACATCATGTTATCTCTTTGTATTGCTGCCTTTCAATCCCAAGATGATGTATAGAATTTGGACATATAATCTTCCAAGGATCATCAAATCCATACACTCAATCCATTTATTTATTGAATTGAGTTTATCACAAACAATTATAGATATGTTTGCCTTAATTGCCATTATGTCTTTCTACAACATTCTACCAAGTACAAAAATTATGTACCAATCAGATAAAAAATACCAAAACATCAATATCACAAATACCTTATCATGATGGCCTCTTGTTAAAATATCATCTTTACTTGTTTCCTTTCATATCAACATCCTTCTGCATGGTCTATCTCTATATAGTTCAAAATCCTTCTCCGTGCATTCACTTTTGATCCAAGTGCCCATGGAATAAACTAATCATCAGGTTACAATATCTTCTTCCTTGGATTTATCATTATTAAATCTCTTTCTTTCTTCGGGAGATTATATATGATGTCAATCAATATCATCATTTTTAAATCATGATTTCTTATGGTAGAGTCTTGATATTTATCCATTCAACTTCTTAAGCATCGAGTAACCACGTGGAAGACTTCTCATGCTTGTGTTTATGACCAACTCTTTCTGCGGGATTCCTGTATATATGAATTCTACCTTCTTGAGAAAAGTTGCTAACAACATCCATACCTTTTCTTCCATATAACCGTCTAGTTTTATTTCTTTTGAATGAGATTGCTTCTATCCTTATCAAAGATAACCTTCCTTATTCAAAAGGATAAGGCTTCAGTTATTCCTTTCATACTCCAACTCGACCATCTACATCCATTTATCCATCAAGACTATTGTTTCCATACTAGTTGGAGTATACTACTCATAATGCTTCTTCCAAATAATAAAGAGCCTTCGTTAAATGATGTTTCTCATTAGAGGATCCTAGTGATCCTTGCAAGATGAATACTTCTAATATTATATTAGAAAATGATTGTATGAACTATGATGTGCAAGATGATCCAAATATTCTCATTCTTACGAGCTAGATGAATTCTTCCAAAGAAATCTAATCATGTAGTTTCTAAATCTTCTATATGCCTCCTTCTATGATGCCACACTTCACAAAAAACAAGACTTCTTCTAGAGAATGAAATTATGCATGCTTACTCTAACTTCTACTTTCTTGTAAAAGAAAGACAAACTACAAATGAAACTGATAGATATGGAGCTTACTTCAATAGTATAGATTTTTGGGATATTCACCTTTTGGCTGCCTCTTAGGTTCTTCCTTTTCTTTGCCCTTGTGAGCTCCACTTCTACTTTTCCTTTTGTTCTTTTTCTTTTCTTGAGGATTGTTTGGAAAATTATTCTTAAAATGTCCATATGTATTGCACCCATAACATTGTATCTTGGACATATCTTGCTTTCCTTTGGATTTTCTAGACTTCCCTTTCTTCTTCTTGTATTTTACAACAAATGCTTGAAAATTTTGATTTTAATCAGTGTCATCCTTTTCGTTATCCTTGTCTCTTCCATGATACCTTGAACCCATAGTTAATCAATAAGAGTAATATATTTTCCTTAGTAGACACTAGCTGCAAAACTACTCCATCGAGGTGGCAAAGCATTTAGTACACAAGTAGTCATCTCTGAAATGTAAATGACTTCCTTAAGCACTTGTAAATACTCCCTCAATTGTGATATCCTCAAAAGATATGAGGATATATATTCATCCTTTGTCATCCTTGTTCTATATAGTTGACTCCTCAAGGATATTTTCTCACCTAATGTACTTCTAAAGTACAATTTCACCAATTTATCATGGATTGCTCTAGATGCAGTCAAATAGCCACAAAGGGAATAAGATGATATTTTATGGATTCAATAAGGATCCTTTGTTCTCTTACTTCTCCCTTCTTATATCTTTCTAATTCTTGAGTCTTCTCTTTTTCTAGTTGAATAAATTCTCCAAGAACATATTCCATGACATCATTTTTTGTAAGCACTAAATCAATTATTTTCTTCCATGTTGGGGAGTTTTCTTATCCAACGAGCTTGTTTCTTTCCTTGCAAAATAAATCCATTTGATTTCTAGGTTGAGACATGGATAACAATATAGATGATTCCTTTAACTATCTTGATGCTTTCAAGAAACTTCAAAGACATCCTTCCTTCAAGAGAGAAAGAGATAGATGTTCTTCTTCAAGATGATTGATTGTACTAGAGTAACCTTTCTTCCTTTAATGAGAGATTTACCCTTATTGAGATGATGGGGTCTTCTTCTTTATGCCCTTCCTTATGTCCTTGCAAATGATTCCCTTTTACAAGAAACCTTCTCTTATGCCAACAAGATGATCTTAAGCTACCTTCTCTTCACCTTAGCTCTTATACCATGTTGGAGAATCATGTAGGGTAGTTATTTAAACAATTATCCTAATCCTTCATAATTTCTTGTGAACATTAGCTAGGTTCTTATTGTTCTTTATTAGATTCTCTTCATCAAATAATTATCGAGAGCATAAACTATGAAGATCGTAAAAGATATTGGACACAAAATATAGGCTCCAAGCCAAGGAAAAACACCTCCAAAGGGAAAATCCAGTAAGAATATCCTCTCTTCTTATAGAATCAAATCCAATGAGAAATCCAAGATCCAAAGACCAAACTCAAGGCTTCCAAGTAAAAATTCGGCCCTCTAAGAAATCTTCCTTTAATGATTCAAATTCAACTTAAGTCAAACCCTTAAAATCAGCTTCAAATTCAGATTTTCGACCCCTAGTCACTGAATTTTGGACCTCCAATGATTTTAGAAATCTCAACCCCTGAAACAACTTCCCATAAACTTTAATTTCACATATGTTAGAGCAATAGATCCAAAACTCAAATTCTTGTTTCTTCCTTTATTTTGACTTCATTCTTTCACTTTCACTCTTCTTTTCTCTTTCTTTTTCCTTTAGATTGAGCTGTTGAAGTGTGTTTTAATGAGGTCGAAGCTCCTTTTATATATATGCTTCTCATGAGGTCGATTAGCCCTTTCTAAGGTTGACTTTTCACTAGCTAGGCCGACTTGGTCTTGGAGGTCATTTTTACTTTCTGGACTAAAAAATAAATCCTTTTACATGTTACAACTTGCCAAATGGGTCTTATACAAATGATAATGCCTATCTTGACTTAAGATAAATATTTTCTTGACTTCAAAAACCCTAGAAGCATGGAATGCATGCTTGACCTAGAAGACCATTCAAATGGAGCATGGGACCCATGCTTGAAAATGATATTTTTCTTTGTTCTTTTGCTTGTAACATAAGATATACGTAATGACATGAGTATAATGATAGCTATGAAGACCTAAACTACTTACATTTTCCAATCGGAGAGGTCTTGAGGATTTTAGAGATCACAGAGATTATGAGTTTTAAGTCTCCTTCAAAAATGAGTCTAAACTATCATTAAAAGTTTAATATTTTAATTTTGTGAGAATTGAAATTAAATGAAAAAGATAATAATTATTTTTATGCTTTACTTAAATTAAATTTAATTAATCATTTAGATTATTAACATATATATGTTAGTATAAGTTTCTATGGGCAATTCAATTTCTTGTCTCCTTGGTAATGAAATGTTATGTACCATGAGTTTTGAGGTTCAAATCTTTGGGATTTACTTGTTTGGTAATAGTGAAAATAAACCTTGTGTCCAATTACCAATTCCTCTAGCAAATATATATATATATATATATATATATATATATATATATATATATATATATATCTGCAAAATCATAAAAAAAACAAACATAATATATTGATAGGAAAAATAAAAAATAAACGGAGCTATAGTTAAGGTCACACATTTACCTGATAGGTAAAAAAAAAGAATAAAAAAATTGGTGTAACTTAAAAACAAAATTTATTAGTGCTAATTTGTAAGGTTATTTAACAAAGGAAATATATTTTTCTCATTATAAAATATTGAATGACAAATATTGAATAAAATGTTGTGAAATTTGAAAAGAAAATTTATTAATCAAGATAACCATATAAATTAAATATATGATAAATATTATTGAATTTAGATCTCTGTGATCCATATAAAATTTATAGAGAAAATTTTTCACCATACTCACATCAAAATTCATTTGTCCATGGGTGTCATTTATAATTGATTAGAACTAGCAAATATAGTTCATCGTTCATTTGAAACCCTTCGAAAAATAAATTTTAATATAATAAATATTGATACATATAAATTTGTTAAATATTCATATACATAAATTTGTACGAAACATTTAATTAATTATATATCTAAATTAAAATCAATTATAAAAACTTTATTTTAAATTATTAAAAAAATATAAAATTAGATTTTAAAAAATAAAAATCCTATGCTCTTTTGTTTTTTTATATTTTTATATAACTATGCTAATTTAAATATTAATTAAACACCAAAGTTGTAAGGATCTCCGATTGTGGTTGTGGCTTATGGCGGGCACGCGCTCCTTTCGATTAGCGAAAACGACTAAGTGTTGAACCTCATCGCACTTGGGCGTGCATGTTATGAGGACGTGCGAAAGGTTTATATGCGATGATGGATGGGTGACAAACACACCCCAAGCCGATGATGAACGTGTAAGACTTGGGGGCGTTCATGATAATGTTTAGAAGGTCGGCCCAAGACTATACACAAAGATGATATGCGTATATATAAGGGAGGACTGCACCTCATTTACACGAAGCAACTCATCTTCGTTCATCTCATACGCGCGCAGTTTTGGAGGAGGATACGTATACCTCATGCGTAGGCCAGCCTAAGTGCGAGGTGGAAGTACCTTGGGGTTTGAGGTGAAAAGGTTCAAGTTGTAAGTGCAATTTTATGCAGGATTTGGTAGGAAGGACGAGTGACCCGGGTGAGCACTCCTTCTTATGCGAAGGTGCATAAAATGATGTAAAAGGATATTCTATGCCTTGTTGTAAAATTATCCTAAGTATTGGCTTGGAGTTTGCCAAGCATTACTTGTGTTGTAATATTGAAGAAGCTATTATAATATATTGTTGGGTAGACTTTTTGGGAGTTGCCCCTCCCTTTGTACTTGCTTATTGTTGATGTTCTCGGTTTATTGTTCATGGTTAATAATTGAGAATGGTCTTCACTAAAGTATAAAGGATAATTCTTTATTCAGTTGTAAAAACATAAGCTAAGTATGTTCATGTTGAAGTAGGCGTAGTCCACGAGTGTTAGTATTGTTAAAAAGAAAGCGCTCGGTGGTGCTGCACCTCGCTACAAGCGGTTGGAAGATCACCGCAGGTGTAGGGGCGTGACAATTGGTATCTACTTAATGCTTTATTCAGTTGTAAAAACATAAGCTAAGTATGTTCATGTTGAAGTAGGCATAGTCCACGGGTGTTAGTATTGTTAAAAAGAAAGCGCTTGATGGTGTCGCACCTCGCTACAAGCAGTTGGAAGATCACCGCAGGTGTAGGGGCGTGACAGTTGGTATCAGAGCTCGGTCAGAGCTGGTGAGCAAAGGTTGCTCGTGGTAGTGATAAGGGTACTTGCAGGTGAAGGAAACCATTTCACACGAAGTGGAACAAAGGTTGGTTCAGGTTGCAGGATACTCGGTGGAGTTATTGAATGGTCGCTCGAGACTAGATCACAAAGGAAGAAGAAGTTGGTCGAGATGGCAGCTGGGTCTCAAGCTGGGTCTAGTCATGATGACAAGGATACTACTATTGGGTTCATTGAAAAGGTGGTGGAAAAGATAAAGAGTATGGAGATTTCTTTTAAAGAAGAACTCGATGAACTCCGAACACAGAATGATGAGCTTAAGACACAAAATGAGTACACTGATCTTAGGTGTCCACAACTTGAACAAAGAGTCAAAGAGGTTGAGGAATCAAGAAATCAAGGTCTTGCAGAGATCGTGAACTTGAAGAAGACTCTTGAAGATACAAAAAATGAGCTTACGATTGTGAAGAGGACCATGGGGCATAATTCATTTGGAGGAATGCCTCATATGAAGGTCAAGGAACCGGAGTCTTATGATAGAGCAAGGAAGGCAGCAATTCTTGGAAACTTCTTGTGGGACGTGGAGCAGTACTTGGAGCGGTTGAACCTAGTTGATGGTGAGACACAAGTCAAGGTAGCTACTCAGTTCTTGACAAAGGATGCTAAGATGTGGTGGCGAATAAGAGTGGACCAGATTTCCAATGGCAGTGCTGATGACATCACTTCGTGGGAAGACTTGAAGAAGGCTTTGAAGACCCACTTCAGTCCTCAGGATGACACATGGGAAACAAGGACCAAACTCAAGTACATGAAGCAAACAGGAAGCCTACAAGCATACCAGCAAGAGTATTCAAGTGCAGCTTTGGAACTTCATGATATGGCAGAAAAAGACAAGGTGTTCAACTTCATTCTGGGATTGAAACCTTGGGCACGCAACGAGGTGAGGAGACAGAAGATTAGAACACTTGAAGAAGCTTTTGCTGTAGTTGATAGGTTGGTGGATGACTTTGAGGAAACTTCTGATGACAAGAAGAAGAAGACCGAAAAGCCAAAAGAGAAGAAGGATGATGGTGCTTCAAAATCGGAGGATGGCCCGAAAATGAAGAACCCTTTGAAGTGTTGGTTATGTGCTGGACCACACACGGTGAAGAATTGTCCCTCTAAACCAAAGGTGGCTACGATTGCACAGTCTGATGATGAGAGTAATGATGCTTCTGTGGGGATGATGCAGATACTTGGTGCTTCTACTACTACAGAAGTAGTCTCTAAGAGAGACCCAGAAAAAAACAAGTCAGAGTATGTTCGAATGAAGGTTGGAAGTACTAGTGTACTCACTATGGTGGATAGTGGGGCTTCTCACAACTTCATGGGAGAAGATACTGCAAGAAGAATTGGGCTGAAGTTTGTATCGGCAAAGGCACAAATGAAGATAGTGAATTCTCCTCCTATGGACATTCTTGGTATAGCTGAGAAAGTGGACACTACACTTGGTGAATGGACCGGAAAGGTGGACTTCACTATAGTGCGGATTGATGACTACGAAGCTGTATTGGGGATGGAGTTTATGAAACAATTCGATGCTATGATTGTACCACATTTGAAGAAGCTCTACATTTATGATGGAAGGGAAGATGTGCCCATCGGTGTGCCTACCGTTGGTGCAACAAGACCTTATTGTAAAGTGGGAGCAATGCAAATGGAGGATAAGGAAAAAGTGAACAAGCGGTTGTCCACTGTTGAGGCAAAGCTTGTGGAGCAGTCAGTGGTCATCAAGACACTTTCAGATAGCATCTTGGACTTAACAAGAAGGCTAGAGCTGGTGGAAGATGATGATGATGATGATGAGGTATATGTGAGGCCGGATGTCCAGAAGGAAGACCGGGTTGCTTATTTACAAAGGATGCAGATTGAGGATCCTGATAGATGGATCGAGTTGATTAGTGAGGGAGAGCCTTCAGGCTCTACTCTCTCTACATCTTCTTAGATGAGTAAGAAGATGGGCTCATTGTTAGCTGCTCATGGCAGTGAGTCCTCAAGCATATGGAGCAGGTATGATTGATGATGGCATGTTGCAGATGAGATGGATGGAGTTTCCATGGACCTGGGCATGGATCGTGGAGATACATACTTTGGTATGGTGAGCTTGGTGGCAGTTGGTCACTAGGCCGAGACATGGTGGAGACAGTGGTTCTACATATGTTGCAGTGATGTTTGCCTTATGTGGAGGAGTCAACATCATGGATGATGGTATGTTGTCGAGGACGACAACGATTTCAGGTGGAGGAGAATGTAAGGACCTCCGATTGTGGTTGCGGCTTACGGCGGGCGCGCGCTCCTCCGATTAGCGAAAACGACTAAGTGTTGAACCTCATCGCACTTGGGCGCGCATGTTATGAGGACGTGCGGAAGGTTTATATGCGATGATGGATGGGTGACAAACACACCCCAAGCCGACGATGAACGTGTAAGACTTGGGGGCGTTCATGATAATGTTTAGAAGGTCGGCCCAAGACTATACGCAAAGGTGATATGCGTATATATAAGGGAGGACTGCACCTCATTTACACGAAGCAACTCATCTTCGTTCATCTCATACGCATAGAGGTAAAAGGCTTGCACAGTTTTGGAGGAGGATACGCATACCTCATGCGTAGGCCAGCCTGAGTGCGAGGTGGAAGTACCTTGGGGTTTGAGGTGCGAAGGTTCAAGTTATAAGTGCAATTTTATGCAGGATTCGGTAGGAAGGACGAGTGACCCGGGTGAGCACTCCTTCTTATGCGAAGGTGCATAAAATGATGTAAAATGTTGTTCTATGCCTTGTTGTAAAATTATCCTAAGTATTGGCTTGGAGTTTGCCAAGCATTACTTGTGTTGTAATATTGAAGAAGCTATTATAATATATTGTTGGGCAGACTTTTTGGGAGTTGCCCCTCCCTTTGTACTTGCTTATTGTTGATGTTCTCGGTTTATTGTTCATGGTTAATAATTGAGAATGGTCTTCACTAAAGTATAAAGGATAATGCTTTATTCAGTTGTAAAAACATAAGCTAAGTATGTTCATGTTGGAGTAGGCGTTAAGTATGTTCATGTTGAAGTAGGCGTAGTCCACGGGTGTTAGTATTGTTAAAAAGAAAGTGCTCGGTGGTGCCGCACCTCGCTACAAGCGGTTGGAAGATCATCGTAGGTGTAGGGGTGTGACACAAGTTTCTTACAGATTCATCGTTCTCCATTTACTGTTTTTATTAGAAAACGACGAATAAATAATTATAATTCCATCCAATTGTGTAAATTGGAATTCTCGTAAATTTAGGTGAACGTACAGCCATATTAACCATATTAAAATTGTAGTTTTAAAATAAAGAAACTTCAGAGTTGAAAATATTGCAATTTCAACTGTCAAATGTGAGACAAAACGCTTCCCCAAAATAATGTCGGAAACTGAGCGATTTGCTTTGAAATTAGCGTTATGCCCAGTTCATCACTCACGACAAATAGTTTGGCTGAACGTTATTGCTTTCGTCATATTCACAAATAGTCAGACGTAAGTCATGTGGGATTGCCCTGCCCTAGGGTCACCCTACATACAAAAAAAAAGCCAGAGAAAAAAAAAATATTTAGTCAGGGGGAATAGTGATTGGTCACATGAATATTTTTAGATTGTGATGAGGTATAGTTTCTACAAGTTTTGTCTTCCCAAACAAAACTATATATTATATAAGTCTAAAATTCGATTTTTATATACATCTAAATTTGTTTTCCTTCAGCCGAAATAAATGTAGAGCAATTTGCTCATGATTTAGAAGTAAGTGGAAATAGTGACTCATCATATGAATATTCCTAAATTCTGCTAAGAAAGTATGGTCTCTACAAGTATTTTTAGATTGTGGTAGGATACAAGTCTTGGACTCTAAAACAAAGCTATATATACCCAAATTCAATTTCCACAGCTAAAAATGAAACTATTACAAATAGACTCTAAACACCAAAACTCGAAAAACCAAAATTAATGATAAAACTTACATTCATATAAACAACTCCCTCATGATTCAATTAATGCTTTCGTTGCTGGTTTTGCGCTGGTGTCTTCATCTTTTGCGGTGTTGTATGAATATGGCAAAGCGTACCCGAGTGAAGAAGGAAAATTAGGAATCCTGATTCAACGAGGGATTGATTAGACGCTTGAACCAGTCGGTGACAGAACATCTTTGTATGAATAGGGATTGCTTCGTTCCGGGCCGCTCCTTCCTTTGACAGCGCCGCAGTCGGTGACAACAAAAACTTTATATGAATATGGATCGGTTCGTTCCGGGTCGCTCCTTCCTTTGACAATGTCCAATCGTTTCAGAGACGGAACTCACGAGGCCGCTTTGGACGGATTGATAACGTGGTTGAATCTGGGTCGACAAGAGGCTCATATCATCAAATCCCAAGCCACTTAAATATCGTGAATGAGGTCATGCCCTAAGCGCCGAGGGTCAAGATGTGACCATCAAACTGTAACCTCAAAGTCTGTAGGACTTTCACCATCTCTGTATGGTGTCACATCTACATTGTGTTAAATCTGGTTCTGTAAGTAGATTTCAATTTCCTTCCAAATTTGTTAAGGCCTATGATTCAAGAACATACAGGCTGTACACTTCATGCCAGCCCATGGGACTTTTCGAACGTCATCTTAAATCTTATCATAAAGTCAATTCTTAAATTCTATTATAAAGTCAGTTATTGGAGAGCCAGCCATAAAGTTAACTGTTCATTTTTTTTTGTAGCTTTAACAGGTTCGTGATGCATCACCTTCACTTGCTCTATATATATAATTAAAAATCAATTTTACGGAGTTGTTGTTTCCTTCATAACTTCGATTACTTTTTTTGGGTTAGCCTATATAATAAATAAATGGGAAAATGATTTATAATAACAAGGGAAGTTGTTATTTGCGTTGTTATTTCCTTCGCAACTTCATTTTTTTTTAAGGTTAGTTTATCTCATGAATAAATGGAAAATGATTTATTTAATCACACAGGAAGTAGTAGCAAAGTAGCTTTTCCTTTTCAATTATATAAGAAATTTAATCTGTGTCAGGTTATAAGGATGAAATTTTATATTTATATATACATATAAATAAATATATATATGTTTTATCTAAAGACACATTTGCTTGTTTCCTAATGGGAAATAGGAAAAATTAATATGGTGTTTTTTTACCTTTAAATACACTATGTTGGATATGAATACTATGGAAAAATCATGGGTTCTCATAAACCTGGAGCTCAAAACCACCAGTGAATTGGTTGAGTCATGTTTACTAAAACCGCCCTAACAACTAGTAGATGTCAACTATGTAAATGTATTGATTATATTTTCTCTTGATATGACTAGTATTAGGAACCCTATTTGTAACCTTAGCTAGCACCTTGTTGTCGATAAGATTTCCTTCCTCATTAGAGAGTTATCTTTCCACCTAAGTGATTTCTTCTTAAATTGGCTGGGGGATCAAATGTTGGTAGTGAGTGGCTTATATCTCAACTTGGGTTTGAGATCTAGAGAGACATCTCTCTTGGTAGTAAGCTACTCCCTGTCTAATTAGGTCTCTTTATCAAGGAATGGCAATCAACCAGAAAGATGAGAGGTTTCAGGGAGGCACGTATGATATGGAAAGAGTAGAGGAGCCCAAATAAAGATTTCTTTCCTTATCCAAAATTACTAGAGGCTAAGTTAGGTCACAACATAAAACATTTGTAACATAATAGAATGGACCAAACTTAGGATTAAAAATAAAGTTGTATAACTACAAAATCATAACATATCTAGGCCGAAGAGGATCACGTGGTTCCTTGGGGGGGTGATCACTCCTTGAGGATGACAATGAACTATTGTATCATGTTGATTGGATATATATATTTGAATTCCCAAAGAACCAAATTTTTACGTAGGAGGACACTAACCATGGTATGGGAAGAGGAATAGCTTAGCTAGGCTAGTTTTTCCCTCTTAGTCGCGAAGTTGGCAGCATGACTAGTCTAGCTAAATAGCCATAAACCCTGATAGGAGATAAGGTGTTTGTAATGAGTTGCAACAAGTTGCGAAGAAAAGGATATTAACATAAGCGAAAAGGAGTTAAAATGTCGAGAAGACCCAATGCGCATGCTCTCCATACTAAGCTCTCCTATGAAAATCCCTATGCGCTATACAAAATCTTTGTTAGATAACTATTAATGGTTGATCATTAAATTCCAAATGATTGATAATATTTTTTTTATCATTCAAATCCATAAGAGTTGTATTTTATGGAAATGAAACCACTGCAAATCCCATGAAATTTGCTTTTTTTGAAAATAAGGAGGTTATACAATGAAAGGAATTTTAGTTGGAGAGTTGTGGCAGCCATCAATATAATGTGAATTTCAGAAATGATCTTTGAGGGGGTTGTTTTTTGACATCCCATTTGCTTGTGGGCTGGTGCGGTGATGGAAATAGGATATTTTTTCATTAGGATTCAACATTCCAGCTTGAGAGGTGGTTTGGGGATGGAATACCATATGGAAGAAAGTGGCTGGGCTAGACCATAGCATCCATTATTGGTGAGATTATTCATTATTTCATTTCTTGTTGGTTGAATGTGGTAATGGATGACCACAACGATGGCCTGCAGTTGGTAGGCTATAAATTGTAGAATGTTTTCTAGTTGCTAGCATTGGGATACCTTTTGATAAAGGAGATGTTGGAGAATCAAGTATGGAAACTATTTAAACAAATATTCTTATCCATAATAATTTCTTTTGAACTTTATTAATTAGCTTATTTTTGTTCTTTATTAGATTATTTTCATCAAAAAATTATCAAGAGCAGAAACCATGAAGATCATAAAAGACAATGGACACAAAATATCGGCTCCAAGCTATGGAAAAACTCCACCAAGGGGAAAATTTAGTAAGAATATCTTCTTTTCATATGGAATCAATTCAAATGAGAAATCCAAGACCCAAAGACTAATGTCAAGACCTCCTCCAAGCACCAAGTCATGCCTCCAAGAAATCCTCCTTTATTAAGTCAAAGTCAACCTAATTCAAGCCTTTCAAATCTTCTTCAAACTCATATTTTTGGCCACAAGTCATAGAATTTCAGATGTAGTGATTTCAAAAATCTCAGCCCCTACAGCAGCTTCCTAGAAACCCTAATTTTGTATGAGTGAGAGAGAAAACGATCGAAAACTCAAATTCTTATTTCTTCCTTGATTTTGACTTTCGCTCTTACTTTCTCCTTATTTTTTGTTTAGATCGAACTGCTAACATGTGTGTTAATGAGATTGAAGCTCCTTCTATATATATGATTCTCATTAGGTTGAATAGCCCTTTCATAGTTATAAGTTTGACTAGTAGGGTCCAATTGGTCTTGGAGGTTATTTTGACTTTATAGACTCAAAAATCAATTATTTTACATGTTACAACTTTCCCAAATGGGTCTTATACAAATGATAATGACTCTCTTGAGTGAAGACAAATGTTTTCTTCACTTGAAAAAACCTAGAAGCATGAAATTCATGCTCGACCTAGAAGACCATTCAAATGGAGCATGAAACCCATGCTTGAAAATAATATTTTTCTTTAATTCTTTTGCTTGTAACATAAGATATACATAATGACATGAGTACAATGACAATTAAGAAGACCGAAACTAGTTACATTTTCCAACACTCTCTCTTAACTAGGGAGGTATTCATAATTGTACAACTGGTACAAGGATATTCTCAATTGAAGAGTTTTCATAGGAAGATTTAGATTGATAACCCATATTTAAGCATCAACACCATAACCAACATTGTGAACATAGTAAGGCCTTTAACTGACAAGCTCATTTTATTTTAGCGCATAAGGCTAGGAGGCTTTATGTCAGACACCACACTACCTCTTAAGGCACATACCCCATCTAGATGTTCACTAGGTATGTCCTTTTAGGATTTCTCTTAACTTGGAGTACCCACCCTCAAAGAAAAGTAGTCCTCTTCAACCACTCTTTTCTTACATACTTTTCCAATTCTCAAAGAGTGTTGGCTAATTTCCTAAATCATATTCTTTATCCGCAAGGAGTATCAACCTCAGATTATTATCCAATCCTCCATTCTCCTTCCTAGTGCCTTCACTAATACTTACGGATGTTAGACTTGGTCTAGTGAATGAAACATGGATAATATGATGTCTAACGTTGCCCCCTCCGGTCTAAATATGAGATCCTTATTACCTCTTGATTAGGAATAGATCATTGTTCTTTCTTCAACATTTAAGGAGACTACTTACTCCCTCTTAAGCATAGAGGATATTTCTAACTTCCTTTCAATTGGGAAGTTAGTTCTTTGGTTTGCCTTCAACAATACATCAACTTAATTCATGGAGATATTCAAGTAGATGCATGGCTCCTCCTTCCCTTTTCATCTCATCATATTGAGATTTTGTAATAATTTTGAACTTTCTTGTGACAAGGTTTGGGTCATCAACCTTTCATATCGCTTTCCTCTAGTCATCATTGACAAAGACATTACATTATGTAAATAAATGTAAATCTAATTGTAGTTTCCTCTAATCATGAAAGTGATATTCATTTTCATCGAAACATCATGTTATCTCTTTGTACTGCTACCTTTCAATCCCAAGATGATGTATAGAATTTGGACATGTAATCTTCCAAGGATCATCAAATCCATACACTCAATACATTTATTTATTGAATTGAGTTTATCACAAACAATTATAGATATGTTTGCCTTAATTTCCATTATTTCTTTCTACAACATTCTACCAAGTACAAAAATTATGTACCAATCAGATAAAAAATACCAAAACATCAATATCATAAATACCTTATCATGATGGCCTCTTGTTAAAATATCATCTTTACTTGTTTCCTTTCATATCAACATCCTTCTGCATTGTCTATCTCTATATAGTTCAAAAATCCTTCTCCGTGCATTCACTTTTTATCCAAGTGCCCATGGAATAAACTAATCATTAGGCTACAATATCTTCTTCCTTGGATTTATGATTATTAACTCTCTTTCTTTCTTCGGGAGATTATATATGATGTCAATCAATATCATCATTTGTAAATCGTGATTTCTTATGATAGAGTCTTGATATTTATCCATTCAACTTCTTAAGCATCGAGTAACCACATGGAAGACTTCTCATGCTTGTGTTTATGACCAACTCTTTCTGCAAGATTCCTATATATATGAATTCTACCTTCTTGAGAAAAGTTGCTAACAACATCCATACCTTTTCTTCCATATAACCATCTAGTTTTCTTTCTTTTGAATGAGATTGCTTCTATCCTTATCAAAGATAACCTTCCTTATTCAAAAGGAGAAAGGCTTCAATTATTCCTTTCATACTCCAACTCGACCATCTACATCCATTTATCCATCAAGACTATTGTTTCCATACTAGTTGGAGTATACTACTCATAATGCTTCTTCCAAATAATAAAGAGCCTTCGTAAAATGATGGTTCTCATTAGAGGATCCCAGTGATCCTTGCAAGCTGAATAATTCTAATATTATATTAGAAAATGATTGTATGAACTATGATGTGCAAGATGATCCAAATCTTCTCATTCTTACGAGCTAGATGAATTCTTCCAAAGAAATCTAATCGTTTAGTTTCTAAATCTTCTATATGCCTCCTTCTATGATGCCACACTTCACAAAAAACAAGACTTCTTCTAGAGAATGAAATTATGCATGCTTAATCTAACTTCTACTTTCTTGTAAAAGAAAGACAAACTACAAATGAAACTGATAGATATGGAGGTTACTTCAATAGTATAGATTTTTGGGATATTCACCTTTTGGCTGCTTCTCAGGTTCTTCCTTTTCTTTGCCCTTGTGAGCTCCACTTCTACTTTTCATTTTGTTCTTTTTCTTTTCTTGAGGATTGTTTGGAAAATCCTTCTTAAAATGTCCATATTTATTGCACCCATAACATTGTATCTTGGACATATCTTGTTTTCCTTTGGACTTTCTAGACTTCCCTTTCTTCTTCTTGTATTTTACAACAAATGCTTGAGAATTTTGATTTTAATCAACGTCATCCTTTTCGTTATCCTTGTCTCTTCCAAGATACCTTGAACCCATAGTTAATCAATAAGAGTAATATCTTTTCCTTAGTAGACATTAGTTGCAAAACTACTCCATCGAGGTGGCAAAGCATTTAGTACACAAGTAGTCATATCTGAAATGGAAATGACTTCCTTAAGCACTTGTAAATACTCCCTCAATTGTGATATCCTCATAAGATATGAGGACATATATTCATCCTTTGTCATCCTTGTTCTATATAGTTGACTCCTTAAGGATATTTTCTCACCTGATGTACTTCTAGAGTACAATTTCACCACTTTATCATAGATTGCTCTAGATGCAGTCAAATAGCCACAAAGGGAATAAGATGATATTTTATGGATTCAATAAGGATCCTTTGTTCCCTCACTTCTCCCTTCTTATATCTTTCTAATTCTTGAGTCTTCTCTTTTTCTAGTTGAATAAATTCTCCAAGAACATATTCCATGACATCATTTTTTGTAAGCACTAAATCAATTATTTTCTTCCATGTTGGGGAGTTTTCTTATCCAACGAGCTTGTTTCTTTCCTTGCAAAAGAAATCCATTTGATTTGTAGGTTGAGACATGGAGAACAATATAGATGATTCCTTTAAATATCTTGATGCTTTCAAGAAACTTCAAAGACATCCTTCCTTCAAGAGAGAAAGAGATAGATGTTCTTCTTTAAGATGATTGATTGTACTAGAGTAACCTTTCTTCCTTTAATGAGAGATTTACCCTTATTGAGATGATGGGGTCTTCTTCTTTATGCCCTTCCTTGTGTCCTTGCAAATGATTACCTTTTACAAGAAACCTTCTCGTATGCCAACAAGATGATCTTAAGCTACATTCTCTTCACCTTAGCTCTTATACCATGTTGGAGAATCACGTAGGGTAGTTATTTAAACAATTATCCTTATCCTTCATAATTTCTTGTGAACTTTAGCTAGATTCTTATTATTCTTTATTAGATTCTCTTTATCAAATAATTAGCGAGAGCATAAACCATGAAGATCATAAAAGATATTGGACACAAAATATAGGCTCGAAGCCAAGGAAAAACACCTCCAAAGGGAAAATCCAGTAAGAATATCCTCTCTTCTTATAGAATCAAATCCAACGAGAAATCTAATATCCAAAGACCAAACTCAAGGCCTCCTCCAAGTACAAGTTCGGCCCTCTAAGAAATCCTCCTTTAATGATTCAAATCCAACTTAAGTCAAACCCTTAAAATCAGCTTCAAATTCAGTTTTTCGGCCCCTAGTCACAGAATTTTGGACCTGCAATGATTTTAGGAATCTCAACCCCTGCAACAACTTCCCATAAACTTTAATTTCACATATGTTAGAGAAATAGATCCAAAACTCAAATTCTTGTTTCTTCCTTTATTTTGACTTCATTCTTTCACTTTCACTCTTATTTTCTCTTTCTTTTTCCTTTAGATTAAGTTGTTGAAGTGTGTGTTAATGAGGTCGAAGCTCCTTTTATATATATGCTTCTCATGAGGTCGATTAGCCCTTTCATAGGCTGACTTTTCACTAGCTAGGCCGACTTGGTCTTGGAGGTCATTTTTACTTTCTGGACTAAAAAATAAATCCTTTTACATGTTACAACTTGTCAAATGGGTCTTATACAAATGATAATGCCTATCTTGACTTAAGATAAATATTTTCTTGACATCAAAAACCCTAGAAGCATGGAATGCATGCTTGACCTAGAAGACCATTCAAATGGAGCATGGGACCCATGCTTGAAAATGATATTTTTCTTTGTTCTTTTGCTTGTAGCATAAGATATACGTAATGACATGAGTATAATGATAGTTATGAAGACCGAAAATACTTACATTTTCCAATCGGAGAGGCCTTGAGGATTTTAGAGATCACAAAGATTATGAGTTTTAAGTCTCCTTCAACAATGAGTCTAAACTATCGTTAAAATTTTAATATATTAATTTTGTGAGAGAATTGAATTTATGAAAAAGATAATAATTATTTTTATGCTTTACTTAAATTTAATTTAATTAATCATTTATATTATTAACATATATATGTTAGTATAAGTTATTATGCACAATTCAATTTCTTGTCTCCTTGGTAATGAAATGTTGTGTACCATGAGATTTGAGGTTCAAATCTCCAGGATTTACCTGTTTGGTAATAGTGAATATAAACCTTGTGTCCAATTACCAATTCCTCTAGCATATATATATATATATATATATATATATATAATCATAAAAAAACAAACATAATGTATCGATAGGAAAAATAAAAATAAACGAAGCTACAACTATGGTCACACATTTACCTGATAGGTAAAAAATGAATAAAAATGTTGGTGTAACTTAAAAAGAAAATTTATTAGTGCTAATTTGTAAGATTATTTCACAAAGGAAATATATTTTTCTCACTATAAAATATTGAATGACAAATATTGAATAAAATGTTGTGAAATTTGAAAAAAAAAAATATTAATCAAGATAACCATATAAATTAAATATATGATAAATATTATTGAATTTAAATCTCTGTGATCCATATCAAATTTATAGAGAAAAATTTCTACCATAATCACATCAAAATTCATTTGTTGATGGGTGTGATTCATAATTGGTTTGAACTAGCAAATATAGTTCATCGTTCGTTTGAAACCATTCGAAAAATAAATTTTAATATAATAAATATTGATACATATAAATATTTACATATACATAAATTTGTAAGAAACATTTAATTAATTATATATCTAAATTAAAATCAATTGTAAAAGCTTTATTTTAAATTATTAAGAAAATATAAAATTAGATTTTAAAAAATAAAAATCCTCTGCACTTTTTGTTTTTTTATATTTTTATATAACTATGCTAATTTAAATATTAATTAAACACCAAAGTTGCTTACAGGTTCATCGTTCTCCATTTACTGTTTTTATTAGAAAACGGCGAATAAATAATTATAATTCCATGCATTTGTGTAAATTGGAATTCTCGTAAATTTACGTGAACGTACAGCCATATTAACCATATTAAAATTGTAGTTTTAAAATAAAGAAACTTCAGAGTTGAAAATACTGCAATTTCAACTGTCAAATGCGAGACAAAACGCTTCCCCAAAATAATGTCGGAAACTGAGCGATTTGCTTTGAAATTAGCCTTATGCCCAGTTCATCGCTCATGAGAAATAGTTTGGCTGAACGTTATTGCTTCCGTCGTATTCACAAATAGTCAGACGTAAGTCATGTGGGATTGCCCCGCCCTAGGGTCACCCTACATAGAAAAAAAGCCAGAGAAAAAAAAAAATATTTAGTTAGAGGGAATAGTGATTGGTCACATGAATATTTTTAGATTATGATGAGAAGTTGTAGTTTCCACAAGTTTTGTCTTCCCAAGCAAAACTATATATTATATAAGTCTAAAATTCGATATTTATATACATCTAAATTTGATTTCCTTCAGCCGAAATAAATGTAGAGCAATTTGCTCATGATTTAGAAGTAAGTGGAAATAGTAACTCATCATATGAATATTCCTAAATTTTGCTAAGAAAGTATGGTCTTCACAAGTATTTAGATTGTGGTAGGAAGGTATGGTCTCTACAAGTCTTGGATTTTAAAACAAAGCTATATATACCCAAATTCAATTTCCACAACTAAAAATAAAACTATTACAAATAGACTCTAAACACCAAAACTCGAAAAACCAAAATTAATGATAAAACTTACTTTCATATAAACAACTCCCTCATGATTCAATTAATGCTTTCGTTGCTGGTTTTGCGCTGCTGTCTTCATCTTTTGCGGTGTTGTATGAATATGGCAAAGCGTACCCGAGTGAAGAAGGAAAATTAGGAATCCTGATTCAACGAGGGATTGATTAGACGCTGACATCAAGTTGTTTGAACCAGTCGGTGACAGAAAATCTTTGTATGAATAGGGATTGCTTCGTTCCGGGCCACTCCTTCCTTTGACAGCGCCGCAGTCGGTGACAAAAAAAACTTTATATGAATATGGATCGGTTCGTTCCGGGTCGCTCCTTCCTTTGACAATGTCCAATCGTTTCAGAGACGGAACTCACGAGGCCGCTTTGGACGGATTGATGACGTGGTTGAATCTGGGTCGACAAAAGGCTCATATCATCGAATCCCAAGCCACTTAAATATCGTGAATTAGGTCATGCCCTAAGCGCCGAGGGTCAAGATGTGACCATGAAACTGTAACCTCAAAGTCTGTAGGAATTTCACCATCTCTGTATGGTGTCACATCTACATTGTGTTAAATCTGGTTCTGTAAGTAGATTTCGATTTCCTTCCAAATTTGTTAAGGCCTATGATTCAAGAACATACAGGCTGTACTCTTAATGCCAGCCCATGGGGCTTTTCGAACGTCATCTTAAATCTTATCATAAAGTCAGTTCTTAAATCTTATTATAAAGTCAGTTATTGGAGAGCCAGCCATAAAGTTAACGGTTCAATTTTTTTTTGTAGCTTTAACAGGTTCGTGATGCATCACCTTCACTTGCTTCATATATAAAATTAAAAATCAATTTTACGGAGTTGTTGTTTCCTTCCTAACTTCGATTACCTTTTTTGGGTTAGCCTATATAATAAATAAATGGGAAAATGATTTATAATAACAAGGGAAGTTGTTATTTCCTTCGTAACTTCATTTTTTTTTTAAGGTTAGTTCATCTAATAAATAAATGGAAAATGATTTATTTAATCACAAAGGAAGTAGTAGCAAAGTAGCTCTTCCTTTTCACTTATATAAGAAATTTAATCTGTGTCTGCTTATAAGGATGAAATTTTATATTTATATATACATATACATATATATATATATATTTGTATACCTTTAATTATTGTAACAAATTGTTTAATGATTAACTAAATTATAATTTTATTTTATAATAATAATTTATATACATTTTAAAAGAAATATGTAATAGTAAGACTCTTAACTATGGATATTTATAATTATATAATTTAAAATAGATATGTAACAAGATTCTTAATCTTGGAGATTTACTCCTACTTTATGATAGGCATTTATTACAATACGATAGGTCAATACTATGACTTATCATTACCACATGCTCAAAAAACCATAAGTGATTTCATATGACACTTGTTAATTGAAATTATTTTTAATTATTGAATTAAATTTAAATGGAAAGAAAAGGGATAACTATTTTGAAAATAAATGTCAACCTTTAATTTTTATATTATTAAGCCAACTCACTGAAATATAATCAAATTTAGTAGAACTAGTTTTGAAAGCATTCTCATCATTGGAATATGACTCACAATTTATATACCCATATTGTATAATGAATAAAATGATAAAAATATAGTCATTTGAGATTCACCTTTATAGTGCTCTAAGTAGTTGTATCCAACAAGAGTTGTGCATATGACTCACAATTTATATAACGATATTGTTTAATGCATAAAATGATAAAAATATAGTCATTTGAGATTCACCTTTGTAGTGCTCTAAGTATTTGTGTCTAACGAGAGTTGTGTCGAGACGAAGCTGTGAGTGAAATAAAGGATGCGTGGAAGAAGGGAAATGTGCATAAGAAATAGTATGCGGGGACAATGCGTGTATGGAGTAAGGAACACAAGCCTGCTTATGCACACATGGAATTTGAATCAAAATATATAAATTGTTTCACTAGTAAATTCGTAGCAAAGATGATTTTTTTTTTTTTAAGTGTTTAGCGAGAGCCATTTTGAAAAATATATTCATGAGATTTATAAACATTTTAAAATGTAGTATATCACCTTATTTTCTATTTTTATTATCTATTATGTACCTTATTTATTATCACAGTATATATAAGTTGTATGTAGCTAAAGCCTATGTGGAAGAAAGACAATTCACATATAAAAAAAATTGAACACAAAAATGACATTTTATTATATAATAAAATAAAATAAAATATTAATTAATATTATAGCACATGATAAGATAAACATTGTGTTTAAGGCCACACCACTATAATACTCATTCCCTAAGACAAATTCATAGTGCATGATTTAAAATTGTTGAGGGTCACGGACTAATAGGAGCCGTGAGATAGGGGTTTCTATGTCATTCAACAAAACAATTTATGTCTCGGTGTAGAATTTCATGTAAGGAATTACACCTTAATAGTAAGAGACCAAGGCGCAGTTAACGAGAATCGAGCGATGGGAAAGTCTTACGATAATTGAAAATTTGAAATTGTGTTGTGATAGTTTTATAGTGTGTTTCTCAGCCCCCGAAAAAAATATCTCGTTTCAAAAGGTCTTACCAAGTAACATAAAAATAGGGTGTAGTTGTCAATTTGTCTCCTTTTTTAGATGGTTAATGGACTATGCAATGGCACTACGACTATATTGTATTAATGTTAACATAATTTCTACTTCATAGTTTATGCTATTGTATTATTGTTACCTAAATTGTCGCTTCATACTTCATGGAAGCAAATTGTTAAGTCGCCTAAATGCATGTAACCTAAAACACATAAACAAACACGTGTATTGTTAAAGCAACCAAATGCATGTAACTTGAAACACAAAAACTAACAAATGCATGTAAGTAGAGGAAAAACAAAGCACAAAAAAGCCAAAAAGATATGATTCAACTTGAAAAACATTGAAAATAACTGCTTTGTAAACAAAAAATAAAGCACATTTTATAATCAATGTTCATATTTTTAGTTAAATTTTCACTTGAAACAAGTCGAGTGACCGTATTTTTTATTAATAAGAACACATATAGTTTTGAATATATGTCCTTTTTCAACGACTTTATTTCTCCGTCTTTCCAAACACAAGACACCTATTATGTTCTTTATTAGCTGTTTTTTTACATAAATGGTCACATGTGTGTTGCAAAGGCTATGTAATAAAGGCATGTGTGGGGTTAAAGTTCATGCGGAAGTAACACACGTGCAAAGTAACACATGTGCAAAAGTAACACATGTGTGGAGGTAGAAGAGTAAGTTCCAGTAATCTGCACAATGGTATTGAATTCAAAGTCCTTAATTTATAATCATGTTGTCAAAAAGACCCAAATATTTAGACTTGGGTGTAAATGTTAAATAATGAGGTTGTGATAAATAAATTAAGAAAAGGTAATAAATGGTTTATTTTTCTTTGGAATTTGACCAAATTATTTAAAGTGCATATGAACTAAACAAATGCAATTATAAAAATAAAGAAGAGAATTGAAAGAAGTATATTTTTTGGATATGTAGATACTATAAGTTATACAAGGATCTCATATTTGCATAGTCATACAATGACTATGCATAAAAAACCTTTAACGAGAAACAAACAAAATATAGTTCCACTTTTTATACATTTATATAATCAGATATACTAACCAACAAATCCATAGTAGCAAGAACTCAATCCATATTTAAAATCAATACTATACATGCAACACACATTTGAGAACCAAAATTCTTGTCAGACCTTTATATTCAAATTGATCACAACTAAACATTATATATAATATAAAAGATGATCTTGGAATATGAATTCAAGTTCTATTAATAATGATGTACATCTAAATATAACATACAAATCGTTGGATTCAACTTCCAAGCTTTCTTGGACATGCAATAACCATCCACTAGAACCCTAATAAATTACGTGCCTAACATTCCCCCCCTTAGTCCAAATGGATGTATATGAGTTGTTAATTTTAGTTAACAATGAACCTATGTTCAATGCTTAACACAATTACTTCAATGTTCTTTTAGCAGCCCAATGAAAATTTCAATTTAGATTTTCAATAGAAATCACACCATTAATCATAGTGAAGGTAAAAGTAGATAGAACATGAAACAAAATGCAAAATACAAGCCAAGACAAGAGGACACCAAATTTGGTGGGTGTCAGAAAAAAAACCCCAATGTGAGGGGAAAACCCTTTGATCAAATCTTCTTATTATTATATCAAATGTTTAGCAGAGAGAGAGAGAGTACAAAAGTAAATTTAACTTCCAAATCACAGTCAAAATAACTCTGTCATTTTTACAATCAACTATAGTTAAACTCAACCCTCACAAGAAAGTAAAAAATTGTCAACGTAATAGTCAAACTTGCCTCCTTGAGCTTAGTCAACCTCAGTCAAATTCAACTTTCTTTGTTGGTAAAATTAAGCCCAAAACTGTCAACAAAACTACAGTCAAATTTGGTCATCCTAAACTCAACCCTATGGTCAAACAAGCTCGCAGTCAACGCAGGTCAAAGTCCTCCTTTTTCCTCAGTTTCTATGCATAAAAATGTGCCCTGCTAAGACAGAAATCACCTTGAAAATCAAAGTCAAAGGATGCCAAAAAAGTCAAATTCAATGCTGGTCAAAACCACTCAAACTGTAGAAAATTCTGAAACTTTTCATCCCTGTAATTTTGTCCAAAAATTTGTCCTACTTGTGCCACACATGTGAGGGAGGGAATTCCCAATGTTGTATGAACCAATGAGAGAAGGAGAGAAAAGAATGTATGAGTGATGATGATGTCAAATGAGGTGAGATGGCAATTGTATTTAGACAAGTCATTGAGGGTTAAGAGTCATGTCCTTTGGGCTTCATGAGCCTACCTGAAGATGTGGCCAACATAAAAAATTTGCACGTGTGGCATAAATTCAAAAACACACTTCTTCTTGTCCAAATTGGATGATATTTATATCGATTTTGGTCCTCTCAAAAAAAGGAATTTGATGAAATCATCATCACCATCAAATGAGTTGTCCCAAGGTGGAATTTGGGCCTAGTTTCAAATTTTAACACTCCCTCTCAACTGGGGAGAATTCCACCTATTAATTCATCCATCATCATCGATCATCATGCCAACTTGTCATCATGAACCATATATTATCTCATCTGATCTCTTCTCTACTAACCATTGATATAAATAATGAAGAAGAGTCGATTGAGAGTGAGTCACAAGACCTTACAACTCTCCATTGACAAAAGGCAGTCTTGATGCCAGATCAAGTAGTTGTGGGACACCATGCATCCTAGACATAAGGAGTATGACAATACATGGTGCATCCATCGGTAGTGTTATGTTCCCTATCCACTTTTCCAAATCATTGGCTAGATGAGAAGTACTTCCCATAAGTCTCGGACTACATAGGTGGGATATATGTTGGGGCATCAGTAGGAAAAGGTGAGCCACTCATCCTACTCATATTCCATAGGAGAAGGTGAACCACTCATCCTATGCATATGTCAATCGTAGGGGAAGGTGAACCACTTACCCTACACACATGTGCCATCAATCATAGGGGAAGGTGAACTAGTCACCCTACACACATGTCATCATGGGTTATCATAGGGGAAGGTGAACCACTCATCCTATAGAAAATGCACCAATAGGGAAAGGTGAACCACTCACCCTATGGTTTCTCATAGCTCCAAAAAGTACCTCAAGCCCCCAGGAGCTCCCAGAGATCAATGCCGAACTCAAGCTGGACCCTCATGGGAAGGTCTTTCCATGATCCAAGTAACTCTCAGAAGGTTAAGAATTTGACCTTCCCTAAGGGCTTCATGAGGATGTATGCGACATTCTCATCAGTCATGATGTTTTGGATCCTTATTTCTCCCCATTGTACCATATCCCAGATAAAGTGGTACCTAATATTAATGTTCTTGGAGTGGTCATGGAACACGAGATTCTCTGAAATGAGAATCCCACTCTGGTTGTCGTAATATATCATGGTGGTATCCAACACATGCTCAAATATCTTACTGAAGATCTTCCTCGACCAAACAACTTCAAAATAGGCTATACTAACAGCAATGTATTCAGCCTCGACGATGCTTAGAGCAACTGATTTCAGCTTCCTTCTCATCCAAGAAATTGAAGCATATCCCAATGAGAAGCAACATCTAGATTTTCTCTTACGATCTACCACACTTCCTTCCCAATCAGCATCATTATATCCATGTAGCCTCAAATTCTCGACAATGTATCTCAGTCTATAGTTGATTATGTCACAGAGATATCTCAAGAGATTCTTAGCAGCAATCTAATGTATGTGATGAGACTCGACCATAAACTAACTCAATGTATTCACATTAAAGCATATATCTATTTGGAAGTTTACCAAGAATATTAGGGCCCCCACAAGTTGTCGATACTCGAAAGGGTTTTCCAATTCGAGCCCAACAACACTTCCACATAGTTTCTTAAACTTGAGTTCCATGAGAGTAGAATAATACTTACAATCCACCATCCCACATCTCTTTGGCAAATTCACAATGTATTTTCCTTGAGAAAGGAAAATCTCACCTAGCTTTTTCTAGACCTCTAGGACTAGGAATTAGTGCATCAGACCTAAGTCCTTCATCTCAAACTTAGAATCCAACTCCCTTTTGAATTGATAAATGAGAGGGCTTGCACCTGTCAAAAAGAGATCATCTACATAAAGGACCAAAAATGAGAGGCATGTCCTTTTCAACCTTGGAGTATAGGTTTGGATCAACATCACTCCTTTTAAATCCCACCTTCTTAAGATAACTATCAATCCTTTCATACCAAGCCCTAGGGGCTTACTTCAATGCATAGAGGGCTTAATTTAACCTGCATATTTGTGTCCTTCGATCTTGTACTTTGAACCCTTAAATTTTTTCCAACTAGATTCCCTCCTTAAGTGAGCCATGCAAGAAAGCACTCTTAATGTCCATGTGATGTAATCTCCATCCTTGAGAGGCAGAAAGAGAAATAATCAATAAAATAGTGGTATATTGGGAAATTGGTGCAAATAGCTCATCATAGTAAAGTCCTTCCTTTTGACAGAATCCTCGAGCAACGAACCTGGCCTTGTATTTTTCATCACTCCCATCAAGTCTATGTTTAATTTAGTATAGTCATTTTGAGGTGTCTATGGACTTGTCCTTCGATCTAGGTGCCACATCCCACACATCATTTTTCATGATAGATTCATATTCCTAATTCATCCCATTCTTCAATACTTTGTGCTTTACAACTTCTTCGAACATACATGGCTTAGATTGAACAATAGTACTCATAGAAACTAAGTAAACTTGATACTTGTTCAACTTCTTGCTTTCACAGAATGTCCTTCTTGGAGAAATATGTCTTTCAGCATCTTGCAGAGTATCTTTGATCCATAAAGGTATTTTTCTTGTGGTAGAGGGATCACCAAGAGGTAGATCACCTTAGCTAGCACCTTTTTGTTTATAAGATTTTGTTTCTCGTTGGAGAGTTATCTTTCTACCTATGTGATTTATTCTTGAATTTTGAGGGATCAAAACTTGGTAGAAAGTGGATGAGCTCTCAACTTGGGTTTGAGATCTAGAAAGACATCTATCTTGGTAGTAAGTTACTCCTTGTCTCATTATGGCTCTTTTTCACGAAACGACAACCAACCAAAAATATGAGAGGTTTGAGGGAGGCACGTATGATCTGGAAAGAGTGGAGGAGCCCAAATAAAGCTTCCTTTCCTTATCCAAAATTCCTAGAGGCCGAGTTAGCTCACAACCTAAAACATTTGTAACATAATTGAATGGACCAAGCCAACGATTAAAAATAAAATTGTATAACTAGAAAATCATAATATATCTAAGTCGAAGAGGATCACATGGTTCCTTGGGGGGTGGTCTCTCGTTGAGGATGGCATTGCATTGTTGGGTCATGTTGATTGGATGAAACTATTTGAATTCCCAAAGAACCAAAGTGCTAATTAAGAGGACACTAACCATTGTATGGGAAGAGGAATAACTTAACTAGGCTAGTTTTTTCCTCCTAGTCGTAGAGTTGGCAGCATGACTAGTCAAGCTAAAAAACCATAAAACTTGCTAGGAGATAAGGTGTTTGTAATGACTTACAACAAGTTGTGATTAAAGGGAGATTCACATAAGAGGACAAGAGACAAATGTCAAGAATACCCAATGTGGATACTCTCCATACTAAGCTCTCCTATGAAAATCTTTGTGCCCTATGCAAAATCTCTGTTGGATAGCTATTAATGGTTGATCATTAAATTCCAGATGATTGAAAATATTTTTTTTATCGTTCAAATACATAATATTTGTATTTCTAGGGATATGAAACCACTACAAATCCCATGAAATTCCCTTTTTGTGAAAATAACGAGGATAGACAATGAACGGAATGTCAGTTGGAGAGTTGTGGCAGCCATCAATATAATGTGAATGCCATAAATGATCTTTGAGAGGGGTCTGTTTCCACATCCCATCAGCTTTTGGGTTGGTGGGGCGATGGAAACACATTTCCCCACTATTTCAACCTTGGTTACCCCATATAATAGATGAGGATCTTATTTCATTAGGATTTAACATTCCAACTTGAGAGGTGGTTTGGGCTTGGAATACTTTGTGGAAGAGAGTGGATGAGTTAGACCATAACATCCATTATTGGTGAGATTATTCATTATATCATTTCTTTTTGGTTTAATGTGGTAAGGGATAACCATAAGGATGGTATAAAATTGGTAAGATATTGATTGTAGAATATTTTCTAGTTGCTAACATTGGGATGCCTTTTGATAAAGGAGATGTTGGAGAATCAATTAGGGCAGATATTTAAACAATTATTCTTATCCTTAATAACTGCTTTTGAACTTTATCAAATAGCTTCTTATTTTTCTTTATTAGATTATCTTCATGAAACAATTATCAAGATCATAAACCATGAAGATCATAAAAGACAATGGACACAAAATATAGGTTGCAAGCTAGGAAAAAACACCACTAAGGGGGAATTCAATAACAATCTCTTCTCCTATTATGGAATCAATTAAAATGAGAAATCCAAGACCCAAAGACCAAAGTCAAGACCTCCTCTAAGCACCAAGTCATCCCTCCAAGAAATCCTCCTTTAATAAGTCAAAGTCAACTTAATTCAAACCCTTCAAATCTACTTCAAACTCATATTTTCAGCCCCCAGTCACAAAATTTAGGATGCAGTGATACTAGAAATGTCAGCCACTACAACATATTACCAGAAACCCTAATTTCGTACGTATGAGAGAGAAACAAATTGAAAACTCATTCTTTTTTCTTCCTTGATTTTGACTTCCTTCTTTGACTCTCGCTCTTCCTTTCTCCTTACTTTTGCTTTGGATCAAACTTCTGAAGTGCGTGTTAATGAGGTCAAAGCTCCTTTTATATATATGATTCTCATGAGGTCGAATAACCCTTTCTTAGATATAATTTTGACTAGTAGGGTCGAATTGGTATTGGAGGTCATTTTGACTTTCTAGACTAAAAAAAAATTCCTTTTAAATGTTATAACTTTCCCAAAAGAGTTTTATACAAATGATAATGATTATCTTGACCGAAGATAAATATTTTCTTCACTTGACAAACCCTAGAAGCATGAAATTCATGCCTGACCTAGAAGAACATTCAAATGGACCATGAAACCGATGCTTGAAAATAATATTTTTCTTCAATTCTTTTACTTGTAACATAATATGTACATAATGAAATGAGTACAATGACAATTGTGAAGACCAAAACTAGTTACATTTTCCAACACTCCCTCTTAACTATTCATAATTGTACAACCGATATAAAGGTATTCTCAAACTGAAGAGTTCTCATAAGAAGAGTTAGACTGATAAGCGATCTTTAAGCATCAAAATCATAACTAGCATTGTGAACATAGTAAGGCCTTTAACTGACAAGATCATTTTATTTTAGAGCATAATGCTATGAGGCTTTATGTGAGTCACCACACTACCTCTTAAGTCACATACCCCATCTCAATGTTCACTAGGTATGTCCTTTTAGGATTGTTTTTATCTTGGAATACCCATCTTCAAATAATATTAGTCCTCTTCAACCACTCTTATCTTGGATACATGTCTGTAGTTTTTAACCCCATACAGAAATTACCTGCATATGAATTCTAAAACACAGAAAAATAAACAATGTGAGAGCATAACGCATAAAACACATATACACAGAGATTTTCCCATTGGATCCCAAAACCGGGACTACCAACTTGATTTTTCATTATGTTCCTTTCAATGTTACAATACATATTTATACATGTCGAAGCATCCAATACCATGGACTGAAAACCATCGCGTCCAATACCATGGACCGAAAACCATTGCGTCCAAAAAACATGTGCAAAAATCATGCATAAAACCATAGGTGGGTCCGCCCAACCTAACATAGGGTCCAAAACCAAAATTTTCCGGGGCACTGCCCTGGACTCCATAAAGTGGGGTTACGGGTGCCCTTCAAACCCCCTGTTAACTACATGGAAAGAATATAACACAACCCAACATTCTCCCACTTGTTGTTTTCTTTCCACAAGGGAACACAAGAGAGCTTAGTCATTTTTCTAGCCCTAAAACACCCATTGTCTCTCTACACCAAGAGAACTTCTCAGAGCTCACAGATTTTGTCAATGCATCTGCAGTATTCTTCAAAGTGTCCACCTTTACTAGCAACATCTTTTTGTCTTCTATCATATCCCTCACAAAATGATACTGAACATCAATGTGCTTTGTCTTTGAATGATATGCAGGGTTCTTTGCCAAGAAAATTGCACTTTGGTTGTCACAATCTATCCTTATAGCTTCCTGTACTAACCCCATACTTGAACATAATCTCTGCAACCAAACTGCTTCCTTTCTTGCATGAGTGGCTGCCATGTATTCTGCCTCTGTAGTTGATAGTGCCACTACAGATTGTTTCTTACTCATCCAACTGACTGCACCTCCAAATATGTTAAACACATACCCACTTGTAGATCTTCTCTGATCCAAATCTCCAGCCTAGTCTGCATCAACAAAGCCATGGATATCCAAAACTCTATCCAATCCTGGTCTTCCTTAGTAGCACAAACCATAATTACTAGTGCCACGCAAATACCTCAAAACCCGCTTCACTATTGTCCAATGCTCCTTCCCTGGTTTTGACATAAACCTGCTTAATACTCCCACTGCATGTGCAATGTCTGGTCTACTATAGACCATTGCATACATCAAGCTACCAACTGCACTTGCATATGGAACACAAGACATGTCCTCTTCCTCTTTTTGTGTCTTGGGACACTGTTCAGCAGATAACCTCACACCTACAGGAATAGGAACCTACACCGGTTTACTATCCTGCATATTAAACCTCTGCAATATTGTCTCGACATAATTCCTCTGGTTTAACCAGAGCTTCCTCTTTGTC
Source organism: Pinus tabuliformis (assembly GCA_031772625.1). Taxonomy (NCBI): domain Eukaryota; kingdom Viridiplantae; phylum Streptophyta; class Pinopsida; order Pinales; family Pinaceae; genus Pinus; species Pinus tabuliformis. The sequence goes on along the minus strand of CM062815.1, from coordinate 791,639,688 downwards.
TGATCTCTTTTAATTTCCATGCCTAAAATATAGTTTGCAGCACCAAGATCTTTCATGTCGAATTTTGACGACAATTGGGTCTTCAAATCCTGGATAATTTCTTTGTCATTTCCAACCAGCAACATATCATCCACATACAAGACCAGATAAATAACATGATCACCAATTAATTTAAAATATACACAGTGATCTGCTTTGCTTCTGGTGAAGCCAAGTCCCTATATAAATGTATCAAATTTCTGATACCACATCCTTGGTGACTGTTTTAACCCATACAGAGACTTCTTTAACTTGCATACCAGTTCCTTTTTACCCTTCACCGCAAAGCCTTCTGGTTGCTTCATGTAGATTTCCTCTTCTAGATCCCCGCGAATAAATGTTGCCTTCACATCCATCTGTTCTACCTCAAAATCAAAAGCAGCAACAACAAATAAAAGTAATCTAATAGAAGTTACCTTGGCAACAGGAGAAAAAATATCACCAAAATCAATTCCCGGCACCTGGGAATAACCTTTTGCCACCAATCGAGCTTTGTATTTTTCCACCTTTCCTTCTGCATTTGTCTTCTTCTTGAACACCCATTTGCTACCAATGGGTTTCCTTCTAGCCGGAAACTCCACCAGATCCCAAGCCTCATTTTTGTGCAAAGATGCCATTTCATCAACCATGGCCTCTTTCCAGGGTTTTCCATCCTCTGAATCTACTACTTCCTTCACAATTCTGGGATCATCATCAGTAACAGACAAAGAAAAATTCAAACAGAAAGCAGATGGACTATACCTTTCTGGCTGCCTTCTTTCTCAAACTGATCTTCTTAACAGTCGGAGTTTGTGGCTCTTCATCTTTTGATTCCTCCTCTGCTGTAGAATCTGGTTCTTCCTCCTTTAGCTCAAACTCTATCTTCTCAGGTTCCTTTGGTTGGACTTCATGTTTAACAACATCTTTCAACTCTCTGAACACCACATCTCGGCTGTACACAACCTTCCTTGTTACTGGGTTCCAAAGTTTATAGCCCTTTAAGCCATCCTTATACCCAATAAAGATTCATTTTTCATATTTGCTATCCAACTTGGTTCGTTTTTCCTTTGGAACATGTACATATGCATCACATCCAAATACCCTCAGATGTGAAAGATAGGGTTTCTTACCAGTCCATACCTCTTGTGGAGTCTTATCCTCCAACACTGATGAAGGTGACCTGTTGACCAAGTAACATGCAGTATCCACTGCCTCTGCCCAGAATTCCTGTCCTAACCCAACACCACTGAGCATGCTTCTTGCCCTTTCCATTAACATCTTGTTCATTCTTTCTGCAACTCCATTTTGCTGAGGTGTATATGGAGTAGTCTTTTGTCGTGCTATACCACGCTTCTTGCAGAATTATTCAAATTCCTTACTGCAAAACTCTCCACCGTTATCTATCCTCAGCACCTTTATCTTCTTCTCTGTTTGGTTTTCCACCAAAGCCTTAAATTCTTTAAACCTATCAAAGACTTCAGATTTCTTCTTAAGGAAATATATCCATGTATTCCTTGAGAAGTCGTCTATAAATGATACATAGTACATAGACTTACCCAGTGATGGAACCTTCACAGGTCCAAACACATCATTGTGCACAAGTTCTAATATCTGTTTTTCCCTCTTACTACCAGAGGGGAAACTCACCCGATTCTGCTTCCCATATACACAATTTTCACAGAAATCGAAATCCAGAGAGTTATTACTCATACCTTCTACCATACCTTTACCATGAAGTATTCGAAGGCCTTTCTCTCCAATATGTCTAGCCTTTGATGCCACAACATGGTCTTCTCTCCAGAGACCACTAGATTTTCTGCTCCACTTTCAGGAACCAAAGAACTGTTGCACCCATCAATAACAGTGCTACCTTGTAGCTTGTACAGAGTTCCAATCCAAACTCCCCACATCAATACAGTGCTCCTCAAACCATCTTGCAGGTATCCTTCTCGAACATTGCTTTTACACCTGCATCATCCAGCTTGCTTACAGAAATCAAATTTCTGGCTAATGCAGGAATATGTAGAACACCCGAAAGTGTTCTAACCCTTCCACCTTGTAGCTTCAACTTTACTTTTCCTCGACCAATGATTCTAGCCTTCCTGTCATCCCCCAAGAAGACATCACTGGCATCGTATTTCTCATACTCACAGAACCACTCTCTATGGGGAGTGAAGTGAAAGGATGCACTTGAGTCAATCAACCATGTCTCATGATCTACATGTGTATTTGAAGAAGCCAAGTACACATCCCTACCTTCATTTGAGGTGGTTTTCGCCTTTGCAAAAGGAGTATCATCATATCCCTTTCCTTTATCAGGAGCTTTAGATTTACAATCCCTTTTGAAGTGCCCTTCCTTTCCGCATTTTTAGCACACCACCTTTACAGGTTTTCTTGGAGATTTAGATCTCCATCTAGATTTAGATCTCCCACTCGATGACTTATTTTTGTTTATGTTCTGGGACCGTCCTCGTACATACAAGGCATCACCATTCTGGCTCTCCATATTTTTCCATCTCATCTCCTCCGTCAGCAAGGCTGAGACTATTTCATCAAACCGCAAGGTATTTGCATTGCTACCTATTGCAATAACCAAACTATCCCACGAATCTGGTAGAGAACACAACAAACTGATGCACTTATATTCATCTGAAATTTTAATATCAACAAATGCTAATTGACTTACCACAGTAAATGCATTCAGATGCTCTATCACCGAGTCTCCATCTTTCATCCTCAGGTTATACAGCTTTTTCCGCAAGAACAGTTTATTCACCAGAGACTTAGATTAGTACAAAGTCCCTAACTTGTCCCACAAAGCCTTCACCGTAGCTTCCCCTGATACATTCAGCAATACTGAATCTGAGACACACAATCGCATTGTGCTTTTTGCCTTCCGATCCAACTTCTTCCATTCTTCATCGGACACTCCTATTGGTTTAGTACCCAGATCTACCACGATCCACTGATCTTTATCCACCAACAAATCCTCTATCTTGAGTTTCCACAACTCAAAACTTTGACCATTAAATTTCTCGATCTCTATCTTTCCACTACTCGGCATCTTCTTTCACGACCAGAACCAATCTCACAGATCTCCCACTGAACAGGGTCTACCACAAGCCCGAGCAAAACCCCTCAGCAACAAAGGCATCCCCTTGAAACCAAAACAACTCTGATACCAAATCTAGTTTTTAACCCTATGAAGAAATTACCTGCATACAAATTCTAAAACACAGAAAAATAAACAATGCAAGAGCATAACACATAAAACACATATACACAGAGATTTTCCCACTGAATCCCAAAACCGGGACTACCAGCTTGATTTTTCATTATGTTACTTTCAATGTTACAATACGTATCTATACATGCTGAAGCATCCAATACCATGGACCAAAAACCATCGTGTCCAATACCATGGACCGAAAACCATCGCGTCAAAAAAACATGTGCGAAAATCATGCACAAAACCATAGGTGGCTCTGCCCAATCTAACATAGGGTCCAAAACCAGAATTTTCCCGGGCGTTGCCCCGTACCCCATAAAGTGGGGTTACTAGTGCCCTTCAAACCCCCTGTTAACTACGTGGAAAGAATATAACACAACCCAACAATGTCTAATCCTCAAAGAGTGTCGTTCAACTTCATAAATCAAATTATTTATCCTCAAGTAGTATCAAGGTCAGTTGCTTATCTAATCCTCCATTCTCCTTCCTAGTGCCTTCACTAAGACTTACGGTTGTTAGTCCTAGTCTAGTGCATGACACATAGAGAATATGATGTCTAGCATCACTCCCTCTCATCCAGAGAGGAGATCCTGATTCCCTCTTGATTAGGGAATATACCATTTTTCCTTCTTCATCATTTAAGGAGACTACTTACTCCCTCTTAAAGATAGAGGATATTTCTAACTTCCTTTCAACTGGGAAGTTATCTCTTTAGTGTGCCTTTAACAATACATCAACTTACTTCATGGAGCTATTCAAGTCATTGCATGAATCCTCCTTCCCTTTTCATCTCATCATATTGAGCTTTTGTAATGGAGCTAAATTTTCTTATGACATGGTTCGGGTCATCAACCTTTCATATCACTTTCCTCTAGTCATCATCAACAAAGGAATTATATTGTGAAAATCAATGTAGAGCTAATCATAGCTTCCTTTAATCATGAAAGTGATCTTCATTTTCATTGAAACATCAAGTTATCTCTTTTTACTTCTACCTTTCAATCCAAAGATGATGTATAGATATTGACCACATAATCTTCCAAGTATTATCAAGTCCATCCACTTAATCCATGTATTTATTGAATTGAGTTTAACACATACAGTTGTGGATACATTTTCCTTAACTCTCAATATGTGTTTTTGCAACATTCTACCAGGTGGAAAAATTATATACCAATCAGATAACGAATACCAAAACATCAATATCATAAATACCTTATCATGATGGCCTCTTGTCAAAATATCATATTCTTGTTTACTTGTTTCATTTGAGATCAACATCCTTTTGCATGGTCTATCTCGATATAGTTCAAAAATCCTTCTCCATGCTTTCACTTCTGATAAAAGTGCCCATGGAATGAAGTAATCATCAGGCTACAATGTCTTCTTCCTTGGATTTTCCATTATTAACTCTCTTTCCTTCTTCAAGATACCATATATGATGTTGATCAATATCATCATTTCTAAATCATGCTTTCTTGTGGAAGAGTCTTGATCTTTATCCATACAACATTCAAGTAATGCCATAGAAGACTTATCATGCTTGTGTTTACGACCAACTCTTTCTACAAGATTCCTGTAGACATGAATTCTAACTTCTATAGAAAAGTTGCTAACAACAAGAATACACTTTCTTCCATATACCATCTAGTTGTCTTTAGTTTGAATGAACTTGATTCTATCCTATCAAAGATAATATTCCTTCTTCAAGAGGAGAAATACTTCAATTATGCCTTTCATACTCCAACTCGACCATCTGCATCCCTTCATCCTTTAAGGCTATTATTTCCATACTAGTTAGAGTATACTAGTCATAATGCTTCTTCCAAATATTAAAGAGCCTTCCTAAAATGACGGTTCTCATTAAAGGATCTTGGTGATCCTTGCAATATGACTACTTCTAATATTATATTAGAAAATGCTTGGATTAACTATAATGTGCAAGATGATCCAAATCTTTTTATTCTTATGAGCTAGATGACTTCTTCCAAAGAAATTTGAGCATGTAGTTTCTAAATCTTATATATGCTTCCTTTTATGATGTCATGCTTCACAAAAACAAATACTTCTTCTAGAGAATTCAATTATTCATGCTTACTCTAACTTCTACTTTCTAGTAAAAGAAAGAAAAACTACAAATGAACCTAATAGATATGGCACTTCCTTCAATAATATAGGTCCATGGGATCTTCACCTTTCGGCTTCTTCTCAAGTTCTTCCTTTTCTTCATCCTTTTGAGCTCCACTTCAGTCTTTTCTTTTGTTGTTTTTCTTTTTTGTGCATTGTTTGGAAAATCCTTCTTAAAATTTCCATATCATTTGCACCCATAGTATTGTATCTTGGACATATCTTGTTTTTCTTTGGACTTTCCAAACTTCCCTTTCTTCTTCTTTTATTTTACAACAATTGTTTGAGAATTTTCATTTGATTTTGTGTCATCCTTTTTCTTTATCCTTGTTTCTTCCAAGATACATTGAGCCCATAATTCATCAAATGTAGTATCTTTTCTTAAGTAGACACTAGTTGCAAAACTACTACATTTAGGTGGCAAAGAATTTAGTACACAAGTAGTCATCTCTAAATAGGAAATGACTTCACCAAGCCCTTGCAACCAGTCCCTCAATTGTGAGATCCCATAACGTATGAGGACATATCTTCATCCTTTGACATCCTTTTTCTATATATTTGATTCCTCAAGGATATTTTCTAACTCGGTGTACTTATAGAGTACAATTTCACCAATTTATCATAGATTTATTTAGATGTATTCAAATCAGCAACAAAGGCAATGAGGTGATCTTTTATGGATTCAATAAGAATCCTTTGTGCCCTCACTTCTCGCTTCTTATATCTTGCTAATTCTTGATTCATCTCTTTGTTTGGTTGAATAACTTCTCCAAGAACATATTCCATGAATTCATTTTTTGTAAACACTAAATCAATTATTTTCTTCCATGCTAGGAAGTTTGTTAATCCAATGAGCTTGTTGCTTTCCTTGAAAAATAAAGTCATTTGATTTGTAGGTTGAGACATGGAGAACAATATAGATGATTCCTTCAACTATCTTGATGATTTCAGGAAACTTCAAAGATGTCCTTCCCTCACGAGAGAAAGAGATAGATGTTCTTCTTCAAGATGATTGATTGTACTAGAGCAACATTTTTTTCCTTTAATGAGAGCTTGACCCTTATTGAGATGATGAGGTATTCTTCTTTATGCCCTTCCTTGTGTCCTTAGAGAATCATTCCCTTTGGAAAGTAACCTTCTCTTATGCCAAAAATATGATCTTAAGCTACCTTCTCTTCACCTTAGCTTGGATACCATGTTGGAGAATCAAGTAGGGTAGTTATTTAAACAATTATCCTTGTCTTTAATAATTTCTTATGAGCTTTAGTTAGGTTCTTATTGTTCTTTATTAGATTCTCTTCATCAAATAATTATCAATAGCATAAACCATGAACACCATAAAAGAAAATGGACACAAATTATAGGCTCCAAGACAAGGCAAAACCCCTCCAAAGTGAAAACATAGTAAGAATTTCTTCTCTTTGTATGGAATCAATTCAAATGAGAAATCCAAGATCCAGAGACCAAACTCAAGACCTCCTCCAAGCACCAAGTCGGCTCTCCAAGAAATCCTCCTTTAATGAGTCAAAGTCAACTTAAGTCAAACTCTTCAAACCTGCTTCAAAGTCAGATTTTAAGACCCCAGTCACAGAATTTCAAACCTATAGTGATTTTAGAAATCTCAGCCCCTACAACATCTTCCCAGAAACCTATTTTCACACATGTGAGAGAGAAATAGGATCAAAAACTCAAATTCTTGTTTTTTTCTTTTATTTTGACTTTCGCTCTTCTTTCCTCCTTATTTTTGCTTTAGATTAAACTGTTCAAATGTGTGTTAATGAGGTCAAAACTACTTCTATATATATGCCTCTCATGAGGTTGAATAACCCTTCTTAGGTGGGCTTTTCACTAGTAGGGTCGACTTGGTCTTGGAGATCATTCTAACTTTCTAGACTAAAAAATAAATTCTTTTACATGTTACAGCTTGCCAAAATGGGTCTTATACAAATGATAATGACTCTCTTGAGTCAAGATAAATATTTTCTTGACTTGAAAAACCCTAGAAGCATGGAATGCATGCTTGACCTAGAAGACCATTCAAATCTAGTAAGAGACCCATGCTTGAAAATAATATCTTTTGTTCTTTAGCTTGTAACATAAGATATACATAATGACATGAGTACATGATAGTTATGAAGACTGAAACTAGTTACATTTTCCAACACGAGAGGCAATAAGGATTTTAGAGATTATGAGTTTTAAGTCTCCTTCAACAATGAGTCTAGAATATCGTTAAAAGTTTAATACATTATTTTCTAGAGATAATTGAATTTATATGAAAAAGATAATAATTATTTTATCCTTTACTTAAATTAAATTAAATTAATCAAGTTTAACATATTATTTTTGAGAGAAAATTGAATTTATATGAAAAAGATAATAATTATTTTATCCTTTACTTAAATTAAATTAAATTAATCATTTAGATTATTAGCGTATATCTGTTAGTATAAGTTTTTAGGAGCAATTGAATTGGTTGTCTCCTTGGTAATGAAATGTTATGTATCATGACATTTGAGGTTAAAATCTCCCATGAATTAAAAATTTGATAATAGTGAAAATAAACCTTGTGTCCACTTATCAATTCCTCTAGCAGAAATATATATATATATATATAAATAATAAAATGATTATAAATATTTATGCAAAATCCTAAAAAAACCTAGCCATAGGTAAGAACAATGAATAAAAATGTTGATATAACTTTAAAACAAAATTTATTAATGCTAATCTGTAAGGGATTTTAACAAAAGAAATATATTTTTCTCATTATTAAATAAAATGTTATATAATTTGAAAAAAAAAATATTAATTACTATAACCATAAATAAATGATAAATATAAATTTGTTAAATATTCATACAAATAAATTTGTAAGAAATATTAAAATATTTAATTAATCATATATCTAAACTAAAATCAGTTAAATTATAACTTTATTTAAAAATAAATAAAAAATTTCACAATTGCGTTTTATTTTTCTGTATTTTATATAACTATGCTCATTTAAATATTAATCAAACACCAAAGTTGCTGACAGGTGAATCGTTCTCCATTTACTGTTTTTATCAGAAATCGGCTAACAAATAATTATTATTTCATCCAGTTGTCTAAATTTGAATCTCTCTCCATTTACTATTTTTAACAGAAATCGGCGAATAAATAATTTGAATCTCTCCATTTACAGTTTTTAACAGAAATCGGCGAATAAATAATTATAATTCCATCCAGTTGTGTAAATTGGAATTCTCGTAAATTTACGTGAACGTACAGCCATATTAACCATATTAAAATTGTAGTTTTAAAATAAAGAAACTTCAGAGTTGAAAATATTGCAGTTTCAACCGTCAAATGCGAGACAAAACGCTTCCCCAAATTAATGTCGGAAACTGAGCGATTTGCTTTGAAATTAGCGTTATGCCCAGTTCATCACTCACGAGAAATAGTTTGGGTGAACGTTATTGCTTTCGTCGTATTCACAAATAGTCAGACGTAAGTCATGTGGGATTGCCCCGCCCTAAGGTCACCCTACATAGAAAAAACAAAGGGCCAGAGAAAAAAAGCATATTTAGTTAGAGGGAATAGTGATTGGTCACATGAATATTTTTGTGATGAGAAGGTGTAATTTCCACAAGTTTTGTCTTCCCAAACAAAACTATATATTATACAAGTCTAAAATTCGATTTCTATACACATCTAAATTTGATTTCCTTCAGCCGAAATAAATGTAGAGCAATTTGCTCATAATTCAGAAGTAAGTGGGAATAGTGACTCATTACATGAATATTCCTGAATTGTGGTAAGAAGGGATGGTCTTCACAGGTATTCATAGATTGTGGTAGGAAGGTATGGTCTCTACAAGTTTTGGATTCCAAAACAAGACTATATACACCTAAATTCAATTTTCACAACTAAAAATAAAACTATTACAAATAGACTCCAAACATCAAAACTCGAAAAACCAAAATTAATGATAAAACTTACTTTCATATAAACAACTCCCTCATGATTCAATTAATGCTTTCGTTGCTGCTTTTGCGCTGGTGTCTTCATCTTTTGCGGAGTTGTATGAATATGTCAAAGCGTACCCGAGTGAACAAGGAAAATCAGGAATCCTGATTCAACGAGGCATTGATTAGACGCTGACATCAAGTTGTTTGAACCAGTCGGTGACAGAAATTCTTTGTATGAATATGGGTTGCTTCGTTCCGGGCCGCTCCTTCCTTTGACAGCGCCGCAGTCGGTGACAAAAAAACTTTATATGAATATGGATTGGTTCGTTCCGGGTCGCTCCTTCCTTTGACAACGTCCCATCGTTTCAGAGACGGAACTCACGAGGCCGCTTTGGACGGATTGATGACGTGGTTGAATCTGAGTCGACGAGAGGCTCATATCATCGAACCCCAAGCCACTTAAATATCGTAAATTAGGTCATGCCCTAGGCGTCGAGGGTCAAGATGTGACCATCAAACTGTAACCTCAAAGGCTGTAGGACTTTCACCATCTCTGTATGGTGTCACATTTACATTGTGTTAAATCTGGTTCTGTAAGTAGATTTCAATTTCCTTCCAAATTTGTTGAGGCCTATGATTCAAGAACATACAAGCTCTACTCTTAATGCCAGCCCATGGGGCTTTTCGAACGTCATCTTAAATCTTATTATAAAGTCGGTTATTGGAGAGCCAGCCATAAAGTTAACTATTTAAAAAAAAATATTGTAGCTTTAACAGGTTCGTGATCACCTTCACTTGCTTCATATATATAATTAAAAATCAATTTTACGGACTTATTGTTTCCTTCATAACTTGACTTTTTTTGGGTTAGCCTATATAATAAATAAATGGAAAAATGATTTATTTAATGACCATGGAAGTTGTTGTTTTCTTCGTAACTTCGAATTTTTTAGGTTAGTTTATATAATAAATAAATAGAAAATGATTTTCTTAATAACAAAGAAAGTAGTAGCAAAGTAGCTCTTCCTTTTCCATTAGTATAAAGAAATTCAATTTGTGTCAGCGTATAAGGATGAAACCTTTTATATATAGATAGATTTGTATGGGTGTAACTATTGTAACAAATTGTTTTGTGAATTAATTAAATTATAAATTTATTTTATTAATTATTTATTTATATATATATAATATAAAGAAATTTGTAATAATAATATTTTTAATTATGGATATTTACAGTTATATGTTATAAAAGAGATATGTAATAAGATTCTTAATTATGAAGATTTATCTTTATTTTATGTTGGGTATTTGTTACAATATCATGGGCCAATATTATGACTTATCATTACCACATGCTCAAAAAACCATAAGTAATTTCATATGACACTTGTTAATGTGACATTATTTTTAATTATTGAATTAAATTAAAATGGAAAACAAAGGCATAACTACTTTGAAAATAAATGTCAACCTTTAATTTGTGAATATTATTAAACCAATGCACTTAAATTTAAAACTACTAATTTGGTCCACTTATAATTTTACTAGGGCAAATATAATCAAATTTCTTATAACTAGTTTTGAAAGCATTCTCATTATTTGAATATGGCTCACAATTTACCTAACCATATTGTTTAACGAATAAAATGATAAAAATATAGTCATCTCATCTTAACCTTTGTAGTACTCTAAGTAGTTGTGTCAAACCCGAGTTGTGTGGAGACAAGGACATGTGCGGAATAAAGGATGTGTGGAAGAGGGGATATTTCCATGAGAACGAGTATGTGGAGGCAATGCGTGCTTGGAGAAAGGAACACAAACCTTCTTCTGCACACATGGAATTTTCTCAAAATACATAGAGTGTTTCAGCAATAAATTTGTAGCCAAGATGATTTTTATTTTTCTTTTAAAGAGTTTAGCTTGTGACATTTTGAAAAGTATATTGATGTCATTTATAAACATTTTAAAATGTAGTATATCACCTTATTTTCTATTTTGATTGTGTACTATGTATTGTATGTATTATCTCAGTATATATAAGTTGTATGTAGCTAAAGCCTTTGCGGAAGAAAGACACTTGACATATAAAAAAAAAAAAAAATTGAACATAAAAAATGGCATTTTATTATATAATGAAATATAAATAAAAATTAATTAATTAATATAACATATGATAAGATAAACATTGAGTTTAAGGCCATGTCACTGCAATACTCATTCCCTAAGACAAACTCATAGTGCTCATAGTGCTTGATTTAAAATTGTTGAGGCCCACAAGCTAATAGGATCGTGAGATGGGGATTTATATGTCATTTAACAAAACAATTTGTGTCTTGATGTATGAGTACATGTAAGGACTTACACCTTAATTGTAAGAAAGCAAGGCACAGCTAAAAGGAAGCAAGAGATGGGAAATTCTTATGATAATCAAAAATTTGACATTGTTCTGTGAGGGTTTTATAGTGTGTTTCTTAAGGCCTCGAAAAAAATCTCTTGATTCAAAAGATCTTACCATGTAACTTAAAAATAGGACATAATTATCAATTTGACTCCTTTGTTAGATGACTAGTGGACTATGCAATTGCACTATGACTATATTGTATTAATGTTAAGTGAATTGCTACTTCATAATCTATGCTATTGTATTATTGTTACCTAAATTGTCACTTCATACTTCATGGAAGTAAATTGTTAAGTCGCCTAAATGCATGTAACCTGAAACACATAAACAAATATATGTGTATTGTTAAAACAACCAAATGCATATAACTTGAAAAACAAAAACTAACAAATGCATGCATGTAAACAGAGGAAAAACAAAGCACAAAAAAAGCAAAAAAGATATGATTCAACTTGAAACACATTGAAAATAAATACTTTGTAAACAAAAAATAAAGAACGTCTTTCATCAATGTTCATATTTTTTAATTAAATTTTCACTTGAAACAAGTCTACTGGCTGTATTTTTTATTAATAGGAACACATATAGTCTCGAATATATGTCCTTTTTCCATTATTTTATTTCTTTGTCTTTCCAAACACAAGACACCTATTATGTTCTTTATTATTACTTTCAAATATGTTTTTTTACATAAATGGCAACACACACGTTGCAAATATTGTGGAAGTAAGGCATGTGCAGAGCTAAAGTTCGTGCGGAAGTAACACATGTGCATAAGCAAATCATGTGTGGAGGTAGAAGAGTAAGTTCTATTAATCTACACAACGTGGTGGCAAATTCAAAGTCCTTATTTTATAATCACGTTGGAAAAAAAAACCCAAATATTTAGACTTGGGTGTAAATGTTAAATAATGAGGTTGTGATAAATAAATTAAGAAAATATAATAAATGATTTATTTTTCTTTGGAATTTGACCAGATTATTTAAAATACATATGAACTAAAATAATGCAATTATAAAAATAAAGTAGAGAATTAAAATAAGTATATGTTGCCGGTTATGTTGATACTTGAATTTATACAAGGATCTCATATTTGCATAGTCATACAATGATTATGCATAAAATAACTTTAACAAAAAAAAAAAAAAAAATTAAAAAAACAAAATCTACGTCCATTCTTTACACATTTATATAATCGGATATAGCAACCAGCAAATCTATAGTAACAAGAAGTCAATCCATATTTAAAATCAATACTATACATGCAAAAAACATCTCAGAACCAAAACTCTTGTCAAACCTTTATATTCAAATTGATCACAACTAAACATTAGATATAATATAAGAGTTGATGTTGGAATATGAATTCAACTTCTATTAAGAATGATGTACATAAAAATATAGCATACAAATTGTTGGATTCAACTTCCAAGGTTTCTTGGGCATGTAGTAATTGTTCACCAGAGCCCTAATGGATTAGGTGTCTAACATTCCCCCCTTAATCCAAAGCGGTGTATATGAGTTGTTAATTTCAGTTAAGAATGGTATGTTCTATGCTTAGCACAATTACTTCAATGTTCCTTTAGCAGCCCAATGACAATTTCAATTTAGATTTCTAATGGGAATCATGTTAATCATTAATCACATTGATAATAAAAGTATATAGAACATGAAACAAAATGTAGAAGACTTGCCAAGACAAGAGGACACCAGATTTGGGGGATGCCAGGGAAAAACCCTAATGTGGGGAAATCCCTTTGATCAATTATTCTTATTATTATATCAAATGTTCAGCAGAGAGAGAAAGAGTACAAAAGTAAAATTTACTTCCAAATCGTAGTCAAAACAACCCTCTCAATTTTGTAGTTAAACTCAACCCTAACCAGAAATTAAAAAATAGTCAATGCAACAGCCAAACTTGCCTCCTTGAGCTTGGTAAACCTCAGCGAAATTTGACCTTTCTTGTTGGTCAAATTCAACCCAAAACAGTCATCAAAACAACAGTTAGAGTTGATCAACCTAAAGTCAACCCTACGATCAAATAAGCATATGGTCAATGTAGGTCAAAGTCCACATTTTGCCTATTTTTTTGTGCCCAAAAATGCGGCCTCTTGAGACAAAAATTCACCCTGCAATTAGAAGCCAAAGGATGCCCGAAAAGTGAAAGTTAACGTTGGTTAACTCTAGTCAAACTATAGAAAAGTCTGATATTTTTGACATTTTATTTCTGTCGAGAAATTCATCCTCCATATGCCACATGTGTGAGAGGGAGAAAATATTGAATTCTATAAGAACTAGTGAGATAAGGAGAGAGAAGAATGTATGAGTGATGATGATGCCAAATGAGGTGAGAGGGCACTTGTATTTATACAAGTTGTTGAGGGTGAAGACTCATGTCCATTGGGCTTCATGAGCCTACATGATGATGTGGCCGACCTAAACAATTTGCACATGTGTGGGAATAAACTCAAAAACACACTTATACTTGTCCAAATTAGATGATATTTATATCAATTTTAGTCCTCTCGAAAAAGAGGAAGTTAATGCAATCATCATCTCCATCAAATGAGTTGTCGCAAGGTCAAATTTGGCCCTAGTTTCCAATTTTAACACTCCCTCTCAACTAGGGATAATTCGACCTCCCAATTCATCCATCATCATCGATCATCATGCTATCTTGTCGTCATGAACCATCTTTGTATCTCATCTCATCTTTGCTATGTTGAACACTGATATAAATAATGAAGAAGAATTGATCGAAAGTGAGTCATAAGATCTTACCACTCTCCACTGACAAAAGTTAGTCTTGATCCGAAATCAAGTATTTGTGGGACACCATGCATGCTAGACATAGGGAGTACAACAATACACGGTGCATCCATTGGTAGTATTATGGTCCCTATCCACTTTTCCCAACTCATTGGACAGATGAGAGGTACTTCCCATGAGTCTTGGACTACATGGGTAGGATGTATGATGGGGCATAAGCAGGAGAAGGTGAACCACTCATCCTACTCATATTCCATAGGAGAAGGTGAACCACTCATCCTATGCATATGTCAATCATAGGATAAGGTGAACCACTCACCCTACGCACATGTGTCATCAATCATAGGGGAAAGTTAACTACTCACGCTACACACATGTGTCATCAATCGTAGGGTAATTTGAATTACTCACCCTACAAACAAGTCATCATGGGGTATCACAGGGGAAGGTGAACCACTCACCCTATGGTTTCACATTGCTCCAAGAAGTACCCCAATCCCTTAGGAGCTCCCAGAGCTCAACACCCAACTCAAGCAGGACCCTCATGTGAGGGTGTTTCCACAACTCCAAGTCTCTCTTAGAAGGTTAAGAATTTGACCTTCCCTAAGGGATTCATGAGGATGTTTGCGACCTGTAAATCGATCCAAATGTGTTGGATCCTTATTTCTCCCCATTGTACCATATCCTCGATAAAGTGGTATTTGATATCAATTTGCTTAGAGTGGTCGTGGAACATGAGATTCTCTAAAAGACGAATCTCACTCTGGTTGTTGCAGTATATCATGGTGGTATCCATAACATGATCAAATATCTCACTAAAGAGATTCCTCAACCAAATAGCTTCACAACAGGCCATACTAGAAGCAATGTATTCAGCCTCGACGGTGCTTAGAGAAACTAATTTCTGGTTCCTTCTCATCCAAGAAATTGAAGTAGATCCCAATGAGAAGCAACATCTATACATTCTCTTTCGATCTACCACACTTCCATCCCAGTCAGCATCAGTATATCCATGTAACCTCAAATTCTTGGTAGTGTATCTCAGTTCATAGTTGATTGTGCAACGGAAATATCTCAAGAGATTCTTAGCAGCGATCCATTGGATGTGATGAGGCTCGACCATAAACTGACTCAACGTATATAAAACAAAGCATATATCCAATCAGTATTTTACCAAGAACATTAGCACCCACACAAGTTATTGATACTCAGAAGGGATTTCCAATTTTGGCCCAGAAACACTTCCACATAGTTTCTTGAAGTTGAGTTCCATAGGAGTAGACATAGAATTTCAATCCACCATCCCACATCTCTCAAGCAACATCACAATGTATATTCCTTGAGAGATGAAAATCTCACATGGTTTTTTCCCGACCTCTAGGCCTAGTAAATAGTGCATAAGACCTAGGTCCTTCATCTCAAACTCAGAAGCCAACTTCCTCTTGAATTGATAAATGAGTGGGCCTGTACCTGTCAGAAAGAGATCATCTACATAAAGAACCAAAATGAGAGGCATGTCCTTTTTAACCTTGAAGTATAATCTTGCATCAACATCTCTCCTTGTAAATTACATCTTCATAATATAGTTACTAATCCTTCCATACCAAGCCCTAGGGGATTAATTCAACCCATAGACGGATTTCCTTAACTTGCATACATGTGTCCTTCGATCTTGTACTTTGAACCTGCAAGGTTGTTCCAAGTAGACTTCCTCCTTAAGCAAGCCATACAAGAAAGTAATCTTAACGTATATTTGATGTAGGCTCCATCTTTGAGAGGCAATGAGAGAAATAATTGATCGGATAGTGGTATATTGGGAAACTAGTGCAAATATATCGTCATAGACCACTCCTTCCTTTTGAGAGAGCCTCGAGAAATGAACTTGGATTTATATTTTTTATCACTCCCATCAACTCCATGTTTAATTTTGTATATCCATTTTGAGGTGACTATAAACTTGTCCTTCAGTTTAGGCACAACATCCTAGACATCGTTTTTCATTATAGATTCATATTCCTTATTCATCGCATCCTTCTAGACCTAGTGCTTTACAACTTCTTTGGACATACATGGCTCAGATCAAATAATAATACCCATAGTAGCTAAGTACCCTTGATACCTGTTTCGCTTCTTGCTTTCACATAATGTCCCCCCTAGAGAAACATGTCTTTCATCATTTTCAAGAGTATATTTGAGCCATAAAGGTCTTTTTCTTGAGGTAGGGGATCGCCAGGAGTTGGATCAATGGGATCCATCGGGGATTCAACATCAAGCATAGGCTCATCTATCAAAATTTCATCCTATTTTTCTGTAGCATCATCATTATCCTTCCTTGGAATGGGGAGATTTTTGGCCTTCCCAAGGGAAGGGTCTTCATCGAAGATGACATCATGGCTTACTTCCACATCTCTTTGTCCAGGCACGTAGATATTATATCTCTTTGAATTTTCACTGTAGCCCACAAATATACCTTACTTCCCAAATGATTCTAACTTGTTTCTTTTCTCTTTAGGCACATGAAAATACCAGGGACAACCAAATATTCTAAAATTAGAAACATCAGTTTTCTTACCAGTGAAAACTTCTTTGGGTATCTTGAAATTTAGTGCTTGATGTGGGTTCCTTTTTTGAACATATACAACAGTTTTTGCATCCTCTCCCCATAAGAACTTAGGTAGAGCTTGATAATGTAGCATGGCACAGGTGGCTTCCTTGATTGTTCGATTATTTCCTTCCACAACTCCATTTTTGTTAGGAGTACATGGAGTGGTTGCCTCCATCTTAATGCTAGTCTCTCTGCAAAAGTCATTGAATTCATTTGATTCATATTTGGTTCCATTGTCTATCCTTAGTATTTTGATCTTCTTCCTTGTTTGATTTTCCACCAAGGCTTTGAAAGAACAAAACCATTTGAACACTTCATCCTTCTTCTTCAATAAATAGATCCATGTTTTTCGAGAAAAGAGATCCACAAAAATTTCATAGAATAAGTATCCTCCCAATTATATTACGGGAAACATATCAGATAGGTCATAATGGACCAAATGAATAATATCATTAGTTTGGCTTTCACTTGAAGGGAATGGTCCGCTTATAAGTTTCCCAGTTTCATAACCCTGACAAACTCCTTCATGATTCATGTTGAGCTCGAGCATACATGTGACCATCTTGCTTACCCGAGGTAAGGCTTTGTAATGAAGGTGGGAAAATCACCAGTGCCATAATTGAGATTGAAGAAAAGTATCACAAGTTAATTCTCCCAAAGGACTTCCTCCAACTTGATATAGACCTTCAACCCTAAATCCAAGTGTAAATTCATCTTTCGGGCTTCTTTTCCAAATATGTACCTTTCCATCAATGAATGATACCTTGAAGCCTTTATCTTCCATTGTAGAAATTGACATCGGGTTCTTCTTCAAATCAGGAACATACAATACTTCTCGTAGATGAATGGATTGACCTTGATTTAAGTGAAGAGTGATAATACCTATCCCTTTCACAGGGTAGGTGACATTGTCTCCATGTATGATCACCAAATTAGTCTTCTTTTCAACCAAACTTGATATGGCCTCCTTTGTACCTAGTGAAGTGCCTTGAGGCTCCATTATTAATCAATCAATGATCCAAAGAATCCATTGGAGATGGAATAGATAGAGCGGAAATTAGATGAAATTACTTTTGTATTTCTACAACATTACTTTATTCATACCTAGAATTTCTCATCCTTTTGGGAGGTCGACCATTTCCATATCGAGTAGCGGAAGAATTCCTCTTTCCTTTATTGTTGAACCTATTGCCCTTTTGATTTTCATTTCCATTGTATTTATTGTTGTGTTGTTGTCATCCCTTTGAGTATCTCTCTTGTGATGTCACTCTCTATCATAATGGCCAAACATGTTGCAATTGTAGCACCTTCCTTTTCTTCTTTCTTTGCATCCCTACTTGAATCCTTGACCTTGTCTTCTTGGACCAACATTATTTTTCCTCTTAGCATGAGTGGAGAAGGAAGTGGGTTCATTTCCATTTGAGGGCTTGTCTCTCTCCATCATCCTTGTCTCTTCTTTACTTCATCTAGCCAATAATTCATTGAAACTAGGAATTTTGTCATTGTTGAGAATGGTTGTGTTAAAAATATCCCATTATCTTGGAAGACCTGCAAGTGAAATGAGAGTGAGCTCCCTGTTAGAAATAACTTCTCCAATATATACAAGGTCATTCTTAATTTGTGTGATCCTCATGAAGTAGGATTGGATAGACTCGCCTTTATCCATGTTGATGTCATTCAACTTGTACTTGAGAAAGAGGATTTGATTTTCATTTTTTACTTTGAACATCCCAACCATCTTATCATACATCTCCTTAGATGTTTCCAAATAAGAAATATAGGCAGCAAAATGCATCATTATGTTGTTGGTCGAACTGCACTCAAGACGATGATGTGAATGCTATCAGACGAGTTGGACAAATGAGCCATATCATTGTGCTTAGATGCAACAGAGGCAAGAGTTCACTTTCAGTAGGATGTCACCATTGAGCACATGGACACCATCATGGATGACCAAGCTTGGCATCAATTCGCCACCATTGATCATCACAAGGATGCCGAAGAGTTGGGCTTACCACAACTGTTCGAGTGTTAGTGATCCCTTGCTTGGCTTACTCAAGCCTATTTTGTCTCACATGGGTACATATGAAGATTGGATGCAACATCTTGTAAAGTGGAAGTCCAAATGTCGATAGTCGAATGTAACAGTCATAGAGTAGTTGAAGAGTCAAGAGGGTAGATGAACAGTCATAAAGGGGAATGTCAAGAGTCACCCTACCCTTTGCTATATATAGTCTCTCATAAGTCCTTGTAGAGGCTTTTGGTCAGCCAAGCTTCTGATAGGAGTATCCTAGAGAAAGCTTGGAGAGTATTGTAACGAGCCTTAGCTTCTCCATAGTGCAGAGCTAGTATATCTCTTTGGAGGAGCAAGCTTCAGTGATTGTAACATTCCGCTATTAAGACTAGTGGTTGGTCATGGTTGTACTGTATCATTGGAACTTTCACTTCTTGTTTACCCTAACGATATATGTATATGTTTTATTACACATGCATGTATGGAATATTTCTGTATAAGTATCTATGAATCTTACTGAGATGTGTTGTTGGCTTAACCATCACTTTGGATTGTTAGCTTACTTGTTTTCCAGTTTCTGATGCATCTTTGCTCGTGTGTTCCCTTCCAAGCCGCGTGCTTCCATAGGTTTCCAAGGGGTGCACTCACCTCACTCTCTGTGTGTTCGAACCGTTCATGCACCTTCCTTGTCTTGTTGTGCATGTCACACCCTTGCTACCAACAGGAACATCTTACTTGCTTCTACGCGCAACTGCGATCGAGGTGATACCATACTACCCACCGCTGGGACTCCTACACCAAACAGTTTGAGGTCTAGTTGGGACTTCTTACGGGGGAGATCCCCTAAAATGTTGGCGGGTCCAGTGCCTTCAACATTTTGGCACTAGAAGGAGGGCCAGATGACAAGATGAGTCCTCAAAATATGTTTTGAATACCTACATATCTATCATGACTAACTATATAGTTTCTCTTTTAGAGTGTATGTCTTATGGGAATAACTTAGAAATCTTGGAAGAGCTATGGGTTAACTTGTCACATAAAACACACGATGGTGGAGGCTACGTAGCCTTGGTTAGGCACACAGTCAACATTGTAGGCTCATGCGAAAGACATGGAATATTTGAAGAATACATGACCTACGTGTTGTTCATCTACACGCATTGAGGACACCCCATGCATTGGTGTGCCACACTACCTAAAAAATCTATTCATTATCTTTCTCATCTAGTTGTAGAGATAGATCATGTTTTGAATCACTTTAACCGTAAAGCACTCAATAAAGAAATTCTGAAATTATGAAAAGCACCTGATGAATCTGTTGAGCAGTTTCACACCCGCTTTTGTAATCTTACATACCGATTTCCTAAAGATGAAATTGATTGGGAATTTCTCGATGGAAGGTTTGAGTATCTTATTTACATATCCAAAAATCCACAATTCTTGAAATCATCCGAGCCAGGATCAGCACACTTAGGTGATGGAGTTGCGCAATCACAGGCAGGTACAATTGTTGTCACAAGTGATTGTCCGCCTTCAACTCATCAAATAGCTCCACCATCGTAGAATGATGTGGTAGAAAATGCACACACATCTGTTGAATTGTCACATCCTCCCACCCCACCTGCTCTTGATATCTACGTAGATTTGGCTTGCAACCATGTTGGTTGTCACATGGATTCATTCCCTCAACCTTCATCCCCACGTTCTATTGATCCTTCGAAATGTATTGTCTTATGCTCTTCCATATATGATGTTGATCAATATCATCATTTCTAAATCACACTTTCTTGTGGAAGAGTCTTGATCTTTATCCATTAAACTACTTAAGAATCAAGTAACCACATGGAAGACTTATCATGCTTTTGTTTATGACCAACTCTTTCTGCAAGATTCCTATAGACATGAATTCTACATTCTATAGAAAAGTTGCTAACAATAAGCATACCTTTTCTTCCATATAACCATTTAGTTTTCCTTTGTTTGAATGAGCTTGATTATATCCTTATCAAAGATAAGCTTCCTTCTTCAAGAGGATAAAGGCTTCAATTATGCCTTTCATACTCCAACTCAACCATCTATATCCCTTCATCCTTCAGGACTATTGTTTCCATACTAGTTGGAGTATAGTAGTCATAATGCTTCTTCCAAATATTAAAGAGCCTTCCTAAAATGATGGTTCTCATTGGAGGATCTTGGTGATCCTTTTAAGATGATTACTTCTAATATTATATTAGAAAATTCTTGGATGAACTATGATGTGCAAGATGATCCAAATATTTTCTTTCTTACGAGATAGATGATTTCTTCCAAAGAAATTTGAGAATGTAGTTTTTAAATCTTCTATATGCTTCCTTCTATGATGCCATGCTTCACAAAAACCAAGACTTCTTCTAGAGAATGAAATTATTCATGCTTACTCTAACTTCTACTTTCTAGTAAAAGAAAGATGAACCTGATAGATATCATACTTCCTTCAATAATATATATCCTTGGGATATTCACCTTTTGACTTCTTCTCAGGTTCTTCCTTTTCTTCATCCTTTTGAGCTCCACTTCTCTCTTTTCTTTTGTTGTTTTTCTTTTTTGATGATTGTTTGGAAAATCCTTCTTAAAATTTCAATATGAATTTCACCCATAGCATTGTATCTTGGACATATCTTATTTTCCTTTGAACTTTCCAAACTTCCCTTTCTTACTCTTGTATTTTAAAACAAATGTTTGAGACTTTTCATTTGATTCAATGTCATCCTTGCCTTTATCCTTGTTTGTTCCAAGATACATTGAACCCATATTTCATCAAAGGGAGAAGTATCTTTTCTTGAGTAGACACTAGTTGCAAAACTGCTACATTTAGGTGGCAAAGCATTTAGTACACAAGTAATCATCTCTGAATCAGAAATGACTTCCCCAAACCCTTGCAAATAGTCCCTCAATTTTGAGATCGCCACAACATATGAGGACATATCTTCATGCTTTTACATCCTTGTTCTATATAGTTTATTCCTCAAGGATATTTTCTAACCCAGTGTACTTATAGAGTGAAATTTCACCAATTTATCATAGATTTATTTAGATGTATTGAAATCAGCAACAAAGAGAATGAGATGATCTTTTATGGATTCAATAAGAATCATTTATGCCCTCACTTCTCCCTTATTATATCTTGCTAATTCTTGAGTCATCTCTTTGTTTGGTTGAATAAATTCTCCAAGAAAATATTCCATGACTTCATTTTTTGTAAGCACTAAATCAATTATTTTCTTCCATGCTAGGAAGTTTGCTCACCTAAAGAGCTTGTTGCTTTCCTTGCAAAATAAATTCATTTGATTTGTAGGTTGAGACATGAAGAACAATATAGATGATTCCTTCAACTATCTTGATTCTTTCAAGAAACTTCAAAGATGTCCTTCCTTCAAGCGAGAAAGAGATAGATGTTCTTCTTCAAGATGATTGACTATAATAGAGCAACCTTTCTTTCTTTAATGAGAGCTTGACCCTTATTGAGATGATGAGGTCTTCTTATTTATGCTCTTCCTTGTGTTCTTTTTGGTAAGCAACCTTATTTTATGCCAACAAGATGATCTTAAGCTACCTTCTCTTCAAATAGCTCGGATACCATGTTGGTGAATCAAGTAGGGTAGTTATTTAAACAATTCTCCTTATCCTTAATAATTTCTTGTGAAGTTTGGTTAGGTTATTTTTTTTAATTAGATTCTCTTCATCAAACAATTATCAATAGCATAAACCATGAACGCCATAAAAGAAAAAGGACACAAAATATAGGCTCCAAGCCAAGGCAAAATCCCTCCAAAGTGAAAAACCAGTAAGAATTTCTTCTCTTCTTATGGAATCAATTCAAATGAAAAATCCAAGATCCAAAAACCATACTCAAGACCTCCTCCAAGCACCAAGTCGGCTCTCCAAGAAATCCTCCTTTAATGAGTCAAAGTCAACTTAAGTCAAACCCTTCAAACCTGCTTCAAACTCAGATTTTTGGACCCCAGTCACAGAATTTCAAACCTGTAGTGATTTTTGAAATCTCAGCCCCTACAATAACTTCCCAGAAACCCTATTTTCACACATGTGAGAGAGAAATAGGATCAAAAACTCAAATTCTTGTTTTTTCTTTTATTTTGACTTCCTTCTTTGACTTTCGCTCTTCTTTCCTCCTTTTTGCTTTAGATTAAATTGTTGAAGTGTGTGTTAATGAGGTCAAAGCTCCTTCTATATATATGCTTCTCATGAGGTCGAATAGCCCTTTCTTAGGCTGGCTTTTCATTGGTAGGGACGACTTGATCTTGGACGTCATTTTGACTTTCTAGACTCAAAAATTAATTCTTTTACATGTTACAGCTTGCCCAAATGGGTCTTATACAAATAATAATGACTCTCTTGACTCAAGATACATATTTTCTTGACTTGACAAACCCTAAAAGCATGGAATGCATGCTTCACCTAGAAGACCATTCAAATGGAGCAAGAGACCCATGCTTGAAAATAATATTTTTCTTTCTTCTTTAGCTTGTAACATAAGGTATACATAATGACAAGAGTACAATGATAGTTATGAAGACCAAAACTAGTTACATTTTCGAACATGAGAGGCATTGAGAATTTTAGAGATTATGAGTTTTAAGTCTCCTTCAACAATATGTCTAGAATATCATTAAAATTTTAATATATTATTTTTTATAGAGAATTGAATTTATATGAAAAAGTTAATAATTATTTTATCCTTTACTTAAATTAAATTAAATTAAATAAATCAAGTTTAATATATTATTTCTGAGAGAAAGTTGAATTTATATGAAAAAGATAATAATTATTTATCCTTTACTTAAATTAAATTAAATTAATCATTTATATTATTAGCATATATATGTTAGTATAAGTTTCTATAGGGCAATTCAATTGGTTATCTCCTTGGTAATGAAATGTTATGTATCATGACATTTTAGGTTAAAATCCCCTCGTGAGCTAAATATTTGATAATATTGAAAATAAACCTTGTTTCCACTTATCAATTCGTCTAGCAGATATATATATATATATATATATATATATATATATATATATATATATATATATATATATATATATATATATGTATGTATGTATGTATAATTTGTAAAATAGTTATAAATATTTATGTAAAATCTTAAAAAACTAATCTAACGATAGGTAAAAAACAATAAATAAAAATGTTGGTGTAACTTAAAAACAAAATTTATTAGTGCTAATCTCTACGGGATTTTAACAAAGGAAATATATTTTTCTCACTATTAAATAAAATGTTGTATAATTTGAAAAAAATATTTATTAATCACCCTAACCATATAAATTAAATATCTGATACATATTGATACATATAAATTTGTTAAATATTCATGTATATAAATTTATAAGAAACATTAGAATATTTAATTAATCATATATCTAAATTAAAATCAATTAAATTATCTTTATTTTAAATTATTAAAAAAAATAAAAAAAATAAAAAACACAACTGCATTTTGATTTTCTGTATTTTTATATAACTATGCTCATTTAAATATTAATTAAACACCAAATCTGCTAACAGGTGAATCGTTCTCCATTTACTGTTTTTATCAGAAATAGGGGAACAAATAATTACTAATTCATCCAGTTCTGTAAATTTGAATGGAGTCGTCTACCGAGGCCGAGGAATTGCTTGGCTTGAAAGCATTCTCATCATTTGAATATGACTCACAATTTACATAACCATATTGTTTAATGAATAAAATGACAAAAATATAGTCATTTGAGATTCACCTTTGTAGTGCTCTAAGTAGTTGTGTCTAACGAGAGTTGTGCGGAGACGAGGCTGTGAGTGAAATAAAGGATGTGTGGAAGAAGGGAAATGTGCATGAGAAAGAGTATGCAGGGGCAATGCATGTATGGAGTAAGGGACACAAGCCTTCTTCTGCACACATGGAATTTGACTCAAAATATATATATTGTTTCACTAGTAAATTCGTAGCAAAGATGAATTTTATTTTTCTTTTAAAGAGTTTAGCGAGAGCTGTCATGCGGAAAGAGTCAATTTTGCGGACAAAACCGACCTCCCTAGAAGCTAAGGCTTTCTAGTGACAAACAAGACAAGTAAACACTACCTTTCTCTAAATATGCATTTAGAATACAAGTAATCAGGTGTTTATAACATACCTTTAGTCCAACGCTTTGTAGTAGTCCAGCCTCGCCAATCCTGATGAGCTCCTCCTTCTCTTCAAAACCTGCATTCACTAACAAGCCAAAAGATTACATAGCACCTGATAAACTTATAAAATAACACATATTCATCATACAGACCAAGGAGTATATGAAACAAATCATGAATAACAATCTGTTGAGAAAAATGAGTTTATTTTTATTAAGTGGAAACAAAAGAAACCATTACAACCTGAGCCTTGGTGTTGTGCAGGTCCCTCCTAGGGTCCAGCAAGAGTTTTCCTTTACTTTGATCAGCTCACCCACTTCCAAATAAGGCTAGGAAAGGATGGGAATCTCTCCTCTCAAGCTCTATAAGGGAGTCCTAATTCCAGCAGCATCTACCCTTAGGAATGTTCAACTTTCAACCTCCTCTCCCTCTGGCCCAATGCCTGTATTTATAGTGCTTTAGAGGAAGCTAATCAAGTCCACCATCAATGGGATAAGCCCCTCTTTGAATGGGATAGCTCCCCTCTTGATGGGATAAGTTCCTCTTTCATAGGGATACATGAACCATCTGGAGGCGCTCAATACACGTCAAACAAGCTTCTAGAATGCTCTAGAAATGACCACAAGTAACTTTTTTGAAGTGAAACTTGCGCCTTTTGACCTTTACAGGAGTACGCACCCACCCCTTTACAAAAAGAGCGTACAAGTACGCAGGTATTGTGAAATTGAGGTGCGTACACGCAGGTAAGGCTAAGAGAAACTGCGTACCCAGAGATATATAGATTTTTAAAGACTTTCTCTCTTTCTTGGAGTTTGACATGAAGAGCAGAGGTATAAGACTTGCCAAGGAGGATAGTATGACAGTTGATGGAGCCATACTAACTGCAAATAGTCATGGTGACAAATTTTAGTGTAACAGATTGCCCCCTAAAGTGCGAAGCCTGTAGTAGATTAGGGTTTCATATCATCTAGGAAGGGTGAAGTACTTTATCATTTCAAGGATTATCTTGTGGAGAGCCCAGTCGGAACCTGCAAATATTCAACACAAAATACATATATAAGATCATATCATCGCTGAGGTAGGCATTCCCATACTCAGATTGAAAACTTTAACTAACGAACTAACTACTGCTCTGATATAGGAATGATTTCGCAGTACATCATAACCATAGACTCATGTAGACACAGTATGGACGCAGCCATCTGTTTATGATTAGTCTACTGTATAATGAATACAAAACTCCTCGCAGCGTGGATGGTGGAAACTAGATCCAGGGTCTTCATTTCTACTTCCCGAAATGGTACGATTCTATCCATGCGAATAAATGAGTTGATGTCGAACATGGTAGAAACCACTTGATTACCAGTCGATGATGTAAACTGTTAACAAGTGTGAGAGAGACCACCAGTGATGTCAATGGTTCTCAAAGTACCCAGTACAATCCATGAGATGTGAATGAATGAGTTGATGTCGAACATTTCACGGAATCCTTCGATCGAAAGTCAATGATGTAAATCGTCGTCAAAGGCGAGAAACCTGCCATTGATGCATGCAGATTTCAAGGTACTGATGATTTCTAGGTCATCTTTCTAGATAATGTGCTGATGTCGATAGAAAGCGACCCGTTGCAGGCAAGCCCACAACACGAAATCATAAATCAAGTTGAAGAAATGTAGTTGTAAGGACTGACTCAGGGATGGTCGAGATGGATGACGGGTATTTTGCAGATGAATGGTTTATTTGCAGTGACCTCTTGAACACATAACGACACAACAAATGGCTTGGTGAAAATTGACCCAAAGTTAATACCCGGAACCGGTTGAATATTTTCAATGTGGTTTGATTAACTGTTAGGCAAAGGATTTCCCAACCCAAGTGAATGAAAAGTGTCGTGTTCAAGAGTGGTGATAAGGCTTCTTCTGAGACAAAGGATAACAAATAGGCTCATTTTTCTCTCTTTTCCCCCACCATTTCTGGCAAGTACCTCTTTATTTTTTACAAGCTTGAGGAGGATAACATATGCTTGATTATAAGCTCATCCTTCGGATGAGTCCAACTTAGTTTCAGATTCGAACCCTAAGAAGGAGTGGTTCGTTCCTGTTTGTAATCGAACAGGTCCTTTACTGTGAAATTTTAACGAGTCCAGTATAGGAGAAACTCGGCGTTTTTCAATTTTAGAGAGTCTGAAAAACTTAAGAAGACTCCAGGGTTGAACTTTTTCGTAAATTTGTGTCTCCCAAGCCCGAAAAAGTATAAAATAATACTTGAGAGAACCGCTTGATCTTGCGACCAAGGAGTACTTTCATAATTAGTGTCTTTGACCTGAAAAGTAAAAAGCGATCAAGGACACGTCGTTTTATTTCCAATATCGAGTTTGAAACGACAAAAACCCGGCAATCTTTTCCTGTTTTTACGGTCAGAAAAGGGCTATAAGGGAACCGTCTTTTAATTCCGTTTTAACGAGTGTAAAAGAACCGCTCAGCAATCTTTTCATGTTTTAGGAGTCAGAAAAGGGCTTAAAGATGACTCTAAGGTTTCACTTTTTCGTAAATTTTAACGAGTTCGAAAAAAATGATAAAAATGTACTCATGGTTTTCATTTTTTCGTAAGTTTTAATGAGTTCGAAAAAATGATAAAAATGTACTCATATGGCCGACTTTCAATTTAATTTACGAGCAGGAAAAGACGGAAAGAACTCGGCATTTTCATTTGTTTTACGAGAATGAAAAATAGCAAAATAATCTCGGGATTTTCATGAGTTTAACGAGTCTTGAAAATAACTGAAATCGACTCGAGATAGGTTTCATTTTTACAAAAGCTTGAAACAGAGAAAAACTATGCTTCAAAGTAGTTTCATTTTTACACAAGCTTGAAACAGAGATAAAACTGTGCTTGATGCCCCCTAAGCGTAACTGTTAGAACGCATGCCCCCCAGCTTCATTTCATTCAACTAAGTACAAGCTGGATGGAATGAAGGTTCATGTACGAGATCATTTGAAAGACTCAACCTAAAACTATAAGAAAATTATGCAGAACACTGAAATAACTAACCTAAATATACAACTTAACATTTATGAGATCTAGTCAAACTCTCGACTCAATTAGAGGAGGATTTGTTTCATTTTTTAACGAGCTTGACACAGGAAAAGAACTATGCTCGGATTCAGTTTCATGTTTACGCAAGCTTGAAACGAAAAACTATGCTTGTTATAAGTTCACATGCCCCCAGCATAATGATGCAAATCAAGGTACATGCCCCCCAAGCTTCATTGCATTCAATGAGGTGGATGAAATGAAGTTTTACTTTCGAAATCTTGGAAAGACTCGTGGGGGTTGTTTCATTTTTTATTGAGGTTGACACAGGAAAAGAACTATCCTCAAAACCCTTGTTTCATTTTTTAAATGAGCTTGACACAAGATAAGGAACTATGCTCATAACTACTCTCTACAATCTACCTAACAAAAAACTCTACTCTAAAAACCTTGATTCATTTTTTAACGAGCTTGACACAAGACAAGGAACTATGCTCTAAAATCCTTGTTTCATATTTTAAACAAGCTTGACACAAGATAGGGAACTATGCTCTAAAATCCTTGATTCATTTTTAATGAGCTTGACACAAGACAAGGAACTATGCTCATAACTACTCTCTACAATCTACCTACTTAACCTACCCTTGTTTCATTTTTTAAAGAGCTTGACACAAGACAAGGAACTATGCTCAAGACCCCTTGTTTCATTTTTTAACAAGCTTGACACAAGACAAGGAACTATGCTCCAGAAGTTCGCATGCCCCCAGCATAACGATGCAAAGCGAGGTACATGCCCCCCAGGCTTCATTGCATTCAACCAGATGGATGAAATGAAGGTTTACTTTCAATATTTAACTTGAAAAGGGAGTTGTTTCATTTTTAAGGAGGTTGACACAAGAAAAGAACTATCCTCATACCTGATTCATTTTTTAACAAGGTTGACTCAGTAACAGGAACTATCCTCAAAAACCCTACTTTCTACAATCTACCTACATATCCTAAAATCTACCCGATTCATTTTTTAATGAGGTTGACTCAGTAAAAGAACTATCCTCATGCTAGCCTGTTTCATTTTTTAACGAGGTTGATACAGGAAAAAACTATCCTTGTAACATTGATCATGGCTTCCAACTGGAAGAAAGACATGTCAATGGACACACCTTGATCATGGCTTCGAAGAGGTCTTCATCAGAAGGAAGAATACTTCTCTGGAAGGAACACATGTCAAGGGACTCAAAAGGGATAAGAACATCGCGTTCAAGTAATCCCATAGAGTTTTCCATGTCAATTACTAGATCTAAATCAAAGGAAGATGAGCACACAGAGAGAGGCTCACTTACATCGGTAACTGGAAACATGGGACCAGTTGCCACATAATTAACCTGTGGCAGGGTAGATACCACTTTAGAATCAGGAACATTTAGGGGTGTCATATTATTGGTAGTTGAAACAAGACTAGGGAACGAAAGCTGGTCTACAGTCACAATACTGCCATTGTGAGGGAAAGACATCACGCGAAAGAGTGTCGATACGACAGCTTTCATTGCATAAACATAGTCTCGCCCAAGGAGTAAATTGAAATCCAAGGGACCTCGCACTACCATAAGATCAATACATACAGTTTTACCTTCCAAGGTAATGGAAAAATTAGGAAGGATCCCTAAAGGTTCACTAATGGTTCTGTTAAAAGCTTTCAGATTCTGCGTAATAGGCGCAAGCTGAGGGGAACCCAAAGCTTTCCAAACAGTTGAGGATAAAATACTAACAAAAGCACCTTCATCTACCTGAGTACGATGTATGTCCCTACCACCAGCCTTGACAATGATTTGGAAAGGGATGGAGGAAGGAAGACGAGGTTCTGTCAGTCTATTCCAATCAAAGGAAAAGACCTCAGTACTTGGAGGGGGTTCTGTAGAAACAGGTGAAATGCCCCCCGGCATAGAAGAATCTAATGTAACAAGAAGAACCTGAGCGGTATGAAGTTCACTTTCTAAAGGGAAAGTGGGATCGACCGAATGTGAAATTGAATCGACCACTTGATCAACTAATGGATCATCAACCTGAGTGACATGAGTTTCACTCTCCAATGGAAGAGTGTGATCGACCGTACTTGAAATTGGATCAATCACTCCGTCAGTTGACGGTAGGTTGGGAGAAAGTTTACGGTAACCAGTTGGAAATTCTCGCTGTGGAACAGTAAGGTTTTCCAACAATGTTGAGGCTTCATCCATGTGAGGGCAAATGTGAGTTTGATGACTCCCTTTGCATAACTTACAAGGAAACCTAACTTTACCCTTTTTCCCAGGAACCTGACTATCACTGATTGATGGATCAATGGAAAGTTGATGAGATTTTTCTGACCATACTTCCAAGACCTTTGGAATACCAGGACAATTGACAAGGAAGTGGTCACCCTTACAAAGCCTGCAAGGGTATTTGGGTTTACGATGCATGTCGGAGTTTTCCTCAACACAACTAACACTTACAGTCGTGGTTGGTTGGTTGACTTCTTTCTTATCTTGCTTCTTCTTCTTCTTCTTCTTCTTCTTCCCTTTCTTCTTCTTCTTAGCCTCCTGGTTACTAGCATCAAGGCTTTTACCAGGCGAAGAGGAAGAAATGGAGGAAGAAAAATTAGGCAAAGAAGGTAAAGGGTCAACAGAAGGTTGGTGATGTTGAGATGGTGAACTCTGTTGAGGTGAAGCATCCAGTTGAGATGGAACAATTGGAGTATTTTGGGCCAACGTAGTTGAAAATAACCATATCGGTAATCCTATTGTAAATCCAGGTAATGACAAAGTAGCCATATAAGGAGGACCAACATTTCCAAAGTAAGGAAAAGTACTAGGATTCTCGTTAGGAGGGGTTCCTAGGTTGGTAAATTCCAGAACGTTTGCCATTATATTCAACTTCAGTGAATTTTATTAACAATTTTAAAACTAAAATTAACAATTCACAATTCACACCTAACAATTAAAATTCACAATTCACACCTATGGTCTCTAAAAGTAAAAACAAACAAATTAACACGCGCTATCAAATCTAGGAGTCAAACCATACACAAACAGTAATCTTCCGGACCGAAAACACTAGTTGGGGATGAAATCCAACATCGCAGAATTCAGTACAGAAGTGGCGGGTGGAACAGTTACCCCGACAACCTGCTTAATGAATAGACTGGACCAAGTTCCTCCACTTTAACCGTCTCGAGTGAAGTGAACCCCCCAGAAAATCCAAGTGAGTCTAGCCGACGTCTGCTCCAGGTACAGTGGGATCTTCCCTCCACCGTCACCTTAGGTAGAACCCTAAAAATAATGGTCACTAAGGTTACCAACAGCAACAAATACACCTGGGGGAACAGTCTACGACCGGATAGCATGCAAGGGCAGAGTAACAAGCTCAATCCCCTTGCCGGCTCCTTGACAATAGTCCAAGGTTTACCGACAAGTGACCCCAGGCTCCTCGACAATAATCCGAGGTTTACCGTTTGTAGTACGTGCGTATCTGGCATCTTTCCCAATGAAGGAGGATTGATCCCCTCACTAGTTCGGACACGGTCTTGTGCTTCTCCTTTAAGGGGAGCTTTCCCAGAGCATAAATGTAACAGTTGGATTTATCCTACCACAAGATGAGCTACTTGTTTGGTTTTGCTGTCTTGGAGAGTTAATTACTCTCCTACTCCAAGACACTAGCCTAAGCTATATTGGTGTATCAGAACCCTAGAAATGTAAAAATTACTAGATGAATTTTAATTAAGCGCTATGTTATTAAGGCGATTTTTACTCAAATGGGTAAATGGATACGAAACCAATGGTGTTATGACCCGACTCAACTGAATGCAATGATAATGCAATCCTTTCAATTTGATGAATCCTAATTAAAGTAAGGAGAGAGTTTCCATTCACTTCCAACAATGCAAAAATTGATCACTAAGAGAAATAATAACAAATTCTCTAATGCACTAATTTTATCAAGAAAAACTAATGCAAATCAATTCCAAACCATTTTTCTTTTATTTTTGTGTAAATTCAAATCAAACAAAACTGATCTAAATCTACGATTGATTTTTCAGAATGTAAACTATGCAATTGTCATCTATGCACAATTCACTTGAAAAGTATGCAAATGTAAGCTATGCACATTTTTCACTCATATTCGGAAAATGAGAATTCTAATTATGCAAATGTGATCTATGCAAGAGAATTCTCAAACACAAGACGATTCTAATGGAATCTAAGAACCAATCAAGTGCAAGTCGAGAAAATTGGGTGAGAGTTCCAAAGATCAAAAATAAAAACACTCAAAGGCGATTAACACTCATACACAATTTAGCCCCCCCCCCGGCGAATGAGGGGGAATTTTTTTTTCAAAAACAAAAGCAAACAGATGCAAAATTGTGAAACGACTGAGACAAACCTCCAGGTAATGACCAAAGGAAATCAAATTAATAATTTCTCAAAAAAGAGACTCAAAACACCCAATTTATGAAAGCTTTAAGTAGGAATGCCAATGAAATTAAATAAGGTGAAAGCTTCTGATAGGTAACCAATGGATCTGGGCAGCAAAAACAAGCTATAAACAAAATCTAATAGGAGAAAAAGGAAAAAATGGAAATTTTCTAAGCTTTTGA